>JAIUZE010022969.1:0-2500 GCA_022085475.1 Heliosperma pusillum
TTCGCCCAAGGGCATGATAGCACTTGTAGGCAACAGTGAAGCGGATCATGGGTCAGCGGTTCAATGCACAAGCAAAGAGCCCGCCAACTCAAAAAATCCCAACGCCACTCACGCGATTCGCTGGTGCCGTAACAAGGACGTTTCCCCTAACACACGAGGACTAATGATAGACCCAAGGCTGCGGGGAGCAGACCCCATCGTAGCACAACTAGCCGCGAAACCGAGGGACAACGAGGGAGAAGGGACTTCCCGGCTCAAGAAATTGTCAGATTTGGCAATCGAGAAACGAAGCCTATATAAAGATTATATCTTGATACTGCGTGTGTCCTCCGTCGGAATAAGTTGATGTGCCAGCCTTTGTATCATAGACCACCGTCTACCCGAGGTTTCCCTGCAAGGGTGATAGGTTCGCGTCTAACGCAAGCCGCATGATGCCGTATTCCTACTTCAAACCACACAACATCCGTCACAAGCTTGCTAGACCGGCAATGAAGCGTAATTTGAGCAACACAAGCACCGCTCACCCGTGATAACTTGGACCGAGTCCCTTTGATCCGAGTAGATTGATGCCCACGATACCCTCCTTACGGTTCACCGCCACCCCAACGCTTTCCACCCTTCACCCATGCGCCGAGGCCACAGGCTACTGACGAGCTTAATTTCGATGGTGAACAGATCACGCCCGATAACCGTCTTGGGATTTTCCGCTAAATCGTCAAATCAGCACGCCGCGGCTTGTGTCAAGGTGAGCGAACTCTCCGTATAGCAAACCGGCTCCTGGGCACCGAATAACTTTGTCGCGTACTAGTCCCTTTGACGGCCAGCGATTGTGGCCTTAATCAGCCTAGCAAGCCGAATCTTTCCGAGAGGCAACCGAGGCAACGATTCTCTAAAGCCAAATTCCGCAAAACCCGTCATAGCAGGGAACATCCGACACGAGTTGCTTGGGGACAATATTGTTTTTTTTTTACGTTGAAAGTGCGTCACCATGCACCACGTCTCGGACTGATCGGTCTTACACGTTGGCCTAGTGCACCAGCCACTATAGCCGTCGATGCCGAGAACCGTCTTTTTCGGAACCCCGAGACGTGGTGCATGGGAAAAAAAAAATAAAATCTCCATGAAGAGGTATCACCATGCACCACGCCTCAGTTTGATGGGTCTTACACGATTGCCATGGGCAGCAGCCCATAGAACTACCGTTGCCCAATCCCGACTCGGACGGGACCCCGAGACATGATGCATGGAGACCACCGAAAAAAAAAATATTTTTCGATGGGGGGGTAGCACCATGCACCATGTCTCGGCCTCGTGGGCATAGCATGCCCACATCCTGCCCTTGACCCTCGAGCCCTCACTACCCCCTATAGAGGCTTATTTTATAGTTTTGGTCTTGTAGCAGGAAACATTGAGTGTGCAGAATAGCGATACGTTTTTGTATCGCTTGTTTGGGGTATCAAATGAGCTTTGTTTTGGGCGTGTGATACGGCGTTGGAAAGATAACTTTGAGTACTTGATTCTGGGCCCAAGAATTTCCTGATTCCGATCATTTTTGACGGAGTTATGGCCCTCGGAAGACGGGTCTTTTTCTGCCGGCGGGTCTGCTGCCTAGGCCTCGGCTCTGGGGCTCTTTGGGGGTGCAAACAGGGTGCCCACTACGAAAGGCCTGCACCTATGGGTAGGTAACTTGGAGTAGTTATTTTTAGGCTCAAGAAAATCCAGTTTACGAGTTGTTACGGTCCCGGAAACCGCGTCGGGGCGAGCGGCGTCTGTTTGGCCACCCCCAAAGGCTTGGGTTGGGTAACTTGGGTGTCTTTCTCACCACCCCACGCCCATTTTTCATCCTAATATCACATTTCCAATGGTTTTGAGGCTTTATGGCACGGGCAAAACCGTCCGAAACCGGAGATTACCCTTTCGGGACACCTTGCACTCGGTAGTACTTGGGTGGGTGGGCAGTGTGTTTGTGTGTGGTGCATCACATGGGGCAACTATTTACTCAACAACATAACACAAGGAGACCATAAGGGTACCTTGGGTGCTCTTGTTTGCTTTTGTACCTTTGGTTACCCGGGATGCATCCCCGTTGGTTTGGGTTACAGTCTTTCTTAGCATTGTGTTCGGGACCAATCTGGAAAACCGTCTCCGGAGGACTTGTGGGTGCCCCCTACAAATTGTGGTTAACTTAGTGTCACGGTGGTCCCTAGGTGTCCCCATGGCCTAAGGATGTTGCCTATGCCCTTGGCTTAGTGCTCGTGGCCTATGCATGGCGCCTATCCAAAACCCGTGGCCTAGCCATGGCGCATCACTGCCAGGCACCTAACCTCAAAATTGCCTGGGCATGGCCTGCGTGGGGGGCGCCCTTGGTGCGTCACTGATGGGCAGATAACCTCAAAATGCCTGGGCATGGTCATTTTAAGGGGCGGCCATTTTACCCATGGCACGCCTGTGACCGAGCACTTGGCGCCCATGGACTACTCATGGCACGCCTGTGACCGAG
>JAIUZE010022974.1:0-10710 GCA_022085475.1 Heliosperma pusillum
TCCGATTGGGGCCCGTTTTTTTTTCAAATTTATTAGCTCCTCGAGATCTACGCATCTGCATCATTAAGGTACAAAAATAGAACAAATGAGAACAGCTAACGTGAAAAATATCGACAACTTTTAAAAAAGGGGTGCAACACAAGGCCTTCTCAGGAGGTCACCCGTCCTAGTACTACTCTCGCCCAATCACGCTTAACTGCGGAGTTCTGATGGGATCCGGTGCATTAGTGCTGGTATGATCGCACCCATACATTTCCGCCACAATTTTAGTTTTATTACCTCAAATCATGCTTTTCTACATCAACAACATCCCGTTACGTCCTCGTACCTTCGAGCGGTCGTAACCTGCTCTCAGAATTTCCGATTGGGGCCCGTTTTTTTTTCAAATTTATTAGCTCCTCGAGATCTACGCATCTGCATCATTAAGGTATAAAAAATAGAGCAAATGAGAACAGCTTACGTGAAAAATATCGAAAACTTTTATAAAAGGGGTGCAACAAATGGCCTTCTCAGGAGGTCACCCGTCCTAGTACTACTCTCGCCCAAGCACGCTTAACTGCGGAGTTCGGATGGTATCCAGTGTATTAGTGCTGGTATGATCGCACCCATACATTTCCACCACAAATTTAGTTTTATTACCTCAAATCATGCTTTTCTACATCAACAACATCCTGTTACGTCCCCGTACCTTCGAGCGGTCGTAACATGCTCTCGGAGTGTCCGATTGGGGCCCGTTTTTGTTTTCAAATTTATTAGCTCCTCGAGATCTACGCATCTGCATCATTAAGATATAAAAAAAAGCAAACGGGAACAGCTAACGTGAAAAATATCGAAAACTTTTAAAAAAGGGGTGCAACACGAGGCCTTCCCAGGAGGTCACCCGTCCTAGTACTACTCTCGCCCAAGCACGCTTAACTGCGGAGTTCTGATGGGATTCGGTGCATTAGTGCGGGTATGATCGCACCCATACATATCCACCACAAATTTATTTTATTACCTTAAATCATGCTTTTCTACATCAACAACATCCCGTTACGTCCCCGTACCTTCGAGCGGTCGTAACCTGCTCTCCGAGTTTCCGATTGGGGCCCGTTTTTTTTCAAATTTATTAGCTCCTCGAGATCTACGCATCTGCATCATTAAGGTACAAAAAATAGAGCAAATGAGAACAGCTAACGTGAAAAATATCGAAAACTTTTAAAAAAGGGGTGCAACACGAGGCCTTCCCAGGAGGTCACCCGTCCTAGTACTACTCTCGCCCAAGCACGCTTAACTGCGGAGTTCTGATGGGATCCGTGCATTAGTGCTGGTATGATCGCACCCATACATTTCCACCACAAATTTAGTTTTATTACCTCAAATCATGCTTTTCTACATCAACAACATCCCGTTACGTCCCCGTACCTTTGAGCGATCGTAACCTGCTCTCGGAGTGTCCGATTGGGGCCCGTTTTTTTTTTCAATTTAATTAGCTCCTCGAGATCTACGCATCTGCATCATTAAGGTAAAAAAAAGGCAAACGGGAACAACTAACGTGAAAAATATCGAAAACTTTTAAAAATGGGGTGCAACACGAGGCCTTCCCAGGAGGTCACCCATCCTAGTACTACTCTCGCCCAAGCACGCTTAACTGCGGAGTTCTGATGGGATCCGGTGCATTAGTGGTGGTATGATCGCACCCATACATTTCCACCACAAATTTAGTTTTATTACCTCAAATCATGTTTTTCTACATCAACAAGATCCCGTTACGTCCACGTACCTTCGAGCGGTCGTAACCTGCTCTCGGAGTGTCCGATTAGGGCCCGTTTTTTTTTTCAAATTTATTAGCTCCTCGAGATCTACGCATCTGTATCATTAAGATACAAAAAAAAGCAAACGGGAACAGCTAACGTGAAAAACATCGAAAACTTTTAAAAAAGGGGTGCAACACGAGGCCTTCCGAGGATGTCACCCGTCTTAGTACTACTCTCGCCCAAGCACGCTTAACTGCGGAGTTCTGATGGGATCCGGTGCATTAGTGCTGGTATGATCGCACCAATACATTTCCGCCACAATTTTAGTTTTATTACCTCAAATCATGCTTTTCTACATCAACAACATCCCGTTACGTCCTCGTACCTTCGAGCGGTCGTAACCTGCTCTCAGAATTTCCGATTGGGGCCCGTTTTTTTTCAAATTTATTAGCTCGCTTAACTGCGGAGTTTTGATTGGATCCGGTGCATTAGTGCTGGTATGATCGCACCCATACATTTCCACCACAAATTTAGTTTTATTACCTCAAATCATGCTTTTCTACATCAACAACATCCCGTTACGTCCCCGTACCTTTGAGCGATCGTAACCTGCTCTCGGAGTGTCCGATTGGGGCCCGTTTTTTTTTTCAATTTAATTAGCTCCTCGAGATCTACGCATCTGCATCATTAAGGTAAAAAAAAGGCAAACGGGAACAACTAACGTGAAAAATATCGAAAACTTTTAAAAATGGGGTGCAACACGAGGCCTTCCCAGGAGGTCACCCATCCTAGTACTACTCTCGCCCAGGCACGCTTAACTGCGGAGTTCTGATGGGATCCGGTGCATTAGTGGTGGTATGATCGCACCCATACATTTCCACCACAAATTTAGTTTTATTACCTCAAATCATGTTTTTCTACATCAACAACATCCCGTTACGTCCACGTACCTTCGAGCGGTCGTAACCTGCTCTCGGAGTTTCCAATTGGGGCCCGTTTTATTTTCAAATTTATTAGCTCCTCGAGATCTACGCAACTGCATCATTAAGGTACAAAAAAAAGGCAAACGGGAACAACTAACGTTAAAAATATCGAAAACTTTTAAAAATGGGGTGCAACACGAGGCCTTCCCAAGAGGTCACTCATCCTAGTACTACTCTCGCCGAGGCACACTTAACTGCGGATTTCTGATGGGATCCGGTGCATTAGTGCTGGTATGATCGCACCCATACATTTCCACCACAAATTTAGTTTTATTACCTCAAATCATGCTTTTCTACATCCACAACATCCCGTTACGTCCCCGTACCTTCGAGCGGTCGTAACCTGCTCTCAGAGTTTCCGATTGGGGCCCGTTTTTTTTTCAAATTTATTAGCTCCTCGAGATCTACGCATCTGCATCATTAAGGTACAAAAAAAAGGCAAACGGGAACAGCTAACGTAAAAAATATCGAAAACTTTTAAAAATGGGGTGCAACACGAGGCCTTCCCAGGAGGTCTCTCATCCTTGTACTACTCTCGTCCAGGCACACTTAACTGCGGAGTTCTGATGGGATCTCGTGCATTAGTGTTGGTATGATCGCACCCATACATTTCCACCACAAATTTAGTTTTATTACCTCAAATCATGCTTTTCTACATCAACAATATCCCGTTACGTCCCCGTACCTTCGAGCGGTCGTAACCTGCTCTCGGAGTTTCCGATTGGGCCCTTTTTTTTCAAATTTATTAGCACCTCGAGATCTACGTATCTGCATCATTAAGGTACAAAAAAAGCAAACGGGAACAACTAACGTGAAAAACATCGAAAACTTTTAAAAAAGGGGTGCAACACGAGGCCTTTCCAGGATGTCACTAGTCTTAGTACTACTCTCGCCCAAGCACGCTTAACTGCGGAGTTCTGATGGGATCCGGTGCATTAGTGCTGGTATGATTGCACCCATACATTTCCACTACAAATTTAGTTTTATTACCTCAAATCATGCTTTTTTACATCAACAACATCCCGTTACGTCCCTATACCTTCGAGCGGTCGTAACCTGCTCTCGGAGTTTCCGATTGGGGCCCGTTTTTTTTTCAAATTTATTAGCTCCTCGATATCTACGCATCTGCATCATTAAGGTACAAAAAATAGAGCAAATGAGAACACCTAACGTGAAAAATATCGAAAACTTTTAAAAATGGGGTGCAACACGAGGCCTTCTCAAGAGGTCACCCGTCCTAGTACTACTCTCGCCCAAGCACGCTTAACTGCGGAGTTCTGATGGGATCCGGTGCATTAGTGCTGGTATGATCGCACCCATACATTTCCACCACAAATTTAGTTTTATTACCTCAAATCATGGTTTTCTACATCAACAACATCCCGTTACGTCCCCGTACCTTCGAGCGGTCGTAACCTGCTCTCGGAGTGTCCGATTTGGGCCTGTTTTTTTTCAAATTTATTAGCTCCTCGAGATCTACGCATCTGCATCATTAAGGTACAAAAAAAAGCAAACGGGAACAGCTAACGTGAAAAACATCGAAAACTTTTAAAAAAGGGGTGGAACACGAGGCCTTCCCAGGAGGTCTCCCATCCTTGTACTACTCTCGCCCAGGCACACTTAACTGCGGAGTTCTGATGGGATCCGGTGCATTAGTGTTGGTATGATCGCACCCATACATTTCCACCACAAATTTAGTTTTATTACCTCAAATCATGTTTTTCTACATCAACAACATCCCGTTACGTCCTCGTAACTTCGAGCGGTCGTAACCTGCTCTTAGAGTGTCCGATTGGGGCCCGTTTTTTTTTTCAAATTTATTAGCTCCTCGAGATCTACGCATCTGCATCATTAAGGTACTAAAAAATCAAAACGGGAACAGCTAACGTGAAAAACATCGAAAACTTTTAAAAAAGGGGTGCAACACGAGGCCTTCCCAGGATGTTACCCGTCTTAGTACTACTCTCGCCCAAGCACGCTTAACTGCGGAGTTGTGATGGGATCCGGTGCATTAGTGCTGGTATGATTGCACCTATACATTTCCACCACAAATTTAGTTTTATTACCTCAAATCATGCTTTTCTACATCAACAACATCCCGTTACGTCCTCGTACCTTCGAGCGGTCGTAACCTGCTCTCAGAGTTTCCGATTGGGGCCGGTTTTTTTTTTCAAATTTATTATCTCCTCGATATCTACGCATCTGCATCATTAAGATACAAAAAATAGAGCAAATGAGAACACCTAACGTGAAAAATATCGAAAACTTTTAAAAATGGGGTGCAACACGAGGCCTTCTCAAGAGGTCACCCGTCCTAGTACTACTCTCGCCCAAGCACGCTTAACTGCGGAGTTCTGATGGGATCCGGTGCATTAGTGCTGGTATAATCGCACCCATACATTTCCACCACAAATTTACTTTTATTACCTCAAATCATGCTTTTCTACATCAACAACATCCCGTTACGTCCACGTACCTTCGAGCGGTCGTAACCTGCTCTCGAAGTGTCCGATTGGGGCCCGTTTTTTTTTTCAAATTTATTATCTCTTCGAGATCTACGCCTCTGCATCATTAAGGTACAAAAAAAAGTAAACGGGAACAGCTAACGTGAAAAACATCGAAAACTTTTAAAAAAGGGGTGCAACACGAGGCCTTCCCAGGATGTCACCCGTCCTAGTACTACTCTCGCCCAAGCACGCTTAACTGCGGAGTTCTGATGGGATCCTGTGCATTAGTGCTGGTATGATCGCACCCATACATTTCCACCACAAATTTAGTTTTATTACCTCAAATCATGCTTTTCTACATCAACAACATCCCGTTACGTCCCCGTACCTTCGAGCGGTCGTAACCTGCTCCTAGAGTTTCCGATTGGGGCTCGGCTTTTTTTCAAATTTATTAGCTCCTCGAGATCTACGTATTTGCATCATTAAGGTACAAAAAAAGGCAAACGGGAACAACTAACGTGAAAAATATCGAAAACTTTTAAAAAAGGGGTGCAACACGAGGCCTTCCCACGATGTCACCCGTCCTAGTACTATTCTCGCCCAAGCACGCATAACTGCGGAGTTCTGATGGGATCCGGTGCATTAGTGATGGTATGATCGCACCCATACATTTCCACCACAAATTTAGTTTTATTACCTCAAATCATGCTTTTCTACATCAACAACATCCCGTTACGTTCTTGTACCTTCGAGCGGTCGTAACCTGCTCTTAGAGTGTCCGATTGGGGCCCGTTTTTTTTTTTCAAATTTATTAGCTCCTCGAGATCTACGCATCTGCATCATTAAGGTACAAAAAAAGAGCAAATGGGAACAGCTAACGTGAAAAACATCGAAAACTTTTAAAAAAGGGGTGCAACACGAGGCCTTCCTAGGAGGTCACCCGTCCTAGTACTACTCTCGCCCAAGCTCGCTTAACTGCGGAGTTTTGATGGGATCCGGTGCATTAGTGCTGGTATGATTGCACCCATACATTTCCACCACAAATTTAGTTTTATTACCTCAAATCATGCTTTTCTACATCAACAACATCCCGTTATGTCCCCGTACCTTCGAGCGGTCGTCACCTGCTCTCGGATTTTCCGATTGGGGCTCGATTTTATTTCAAATTTATTAGCTTTTCGAGATCTACGCATTTCCATCATTAAGGTACAAAAAAAAGAGCAAATGGGAACAGCTAACGTGAAAAATATCGAAAACTTTTAAAAAAAGGGGTGCAACACGAGGCCTTCCCAGGAGGTCACCCGTCCTAGTACTACTCTCGCCCAAGCACGCTTAACTGCTGAGTTCTGATGGGATCCGGTGCATTAGTGCTGGTATGATCGCACCCATACATTTCCACCACAAATTTAGTTTTATTACCTCAAATCATGCTTTTCTACATCAACAACATCCCGTTACGTCCCCGTACCTTCGAGCGGTCGTCACCTGCTCTCGGAGTTTCCGATTGGGGCTCGATTTTATTTCAAATTTATTAGCTTTTCGAGATCTACGCATTTCCATCATTAAGGTACAAAAAAAAGAGCAAATGGGAACAGCTAACGTGAAAAATATCGAAAACTTTTAAAAAAAGGGGTGCAACACGAGGCCTTCCCAGGAGGTCACCCGTCCTAGTACTACTCTCGCCCAAGCACGCTTAACTGCAGAGTTCTGATGGGATCCGGCGCATTAGTGCTGGTATGATCGCACCCATACATTTCCACCACAAATTTAGTTTTATTACCTCAAAAAATGCTTTTCTACATCAACAACATCCCGTTACGTCCCCGTATCTTCGAGCGGTCGTAACCTGCTCTCGGAGTTTCCGATTGGGGCCCGTTTTTTTTTCAAATTTATTAGCTCCCCGAAATCTACGCATCTGCATCATTAAGGTACAAAAAAAGGCAAATGGGAACAGCTAACGTGAAAAATATCGAAAATTTTTAAAAATGGCATACCTAACTGCAGAATTCTGATGGGATCCGGTGCATTAGTGCTGGTATGATCGCACCCAGACATTTCCACCAAAAATTTAGTTTTATTACCTCAAATCATGCTTTTCTACATCAACAACATCCCGTTACGTCCCCGTACCGTCGAGCGGTCGTAACCAGCTCTCAGAGTTTCCGATTCGGGCCTGTTTTTTTTTTCAAATTTATTAGCTCCTCGAGATCTACGCATCTGCATCATTAAGGTACAAAAAAAAAAAAGCAAACGGGAACAGCTAACGTGAAAAATATCGAAAACTTTTAAAAAAGGGGTGCAACACAAGGCCTTCCTAGGAGGTCACCCGTCCTAGTACTACTCTCGCCCAAGCTCGCTTAACTGCGGAGTTTTGAGGGGATCCGGTGCATTAGTGCTGGTATGATCGCACCCATACATTTCCGCCACAAATTTAGTTTTATTACCTAAAATCATGCTTTTCTACATCAACAACTTCCCGTTACGTCCCCGTACCTTCGAGCGGTCGTAACCTGCTCTTGGAGTGTCCGATTGGGGCCCGTTTTTTTTTCAAATTTATTAGCTCCTCGGGATCTACGCATCTGCATCATTAAGGTACAAAAAATAGAGCAAATGAGAACAGCTAACGTGAAAAATATCAAAAAGTTTTAAAAAAGGGGTGCAACATGAGGCCTTCCCAGGACGTCACCCATCCTAAAACTACTCTCGCCCAAGCACGCTTAACTGCGGAGTTCTGATGGGATCTGGTGCATTAGTGCTGGTTTGAGCGCACCCATACATTTCCACCACAAATTTAGTTTTATTACCTGTATTCATGCTTTTCTACATTAACAACATCCCGTTACGTCCCCGTACCTTCGAGCGGTCGTAACCTGCTCTCAGAGTTTCCGATTGGGGCATGTTTTTTTTTTCAAATTTATTAGCTCCTCGGGATCTACGCATCTGCATCATTAAGGTACAAAAAAAATAAAACGGGAACAACTAACGTGAAAAATATCGAAAACTTTTAAAAAAGGGGTGCAACACGAGGCCTTCCCACGATGTCACCCGTCCTAGTACTATTCTCGCCCAAGCACGCATAACTGCGGAGTTCTGATGGGATCCGGTGCATTAGTGATGGTATGATCGCACCCATACATTTCCACCACAAATTTAGTTTTATTACCTCAAATCATGCTTTTCTACATCAACAACATCCCGTTACGTTCTTGTACCTTCGAGCGGTCGTAACCTGCTCTTAGAGTGTCCGATTGGGGCCCGTTTTTTTTTTTCAAATTTATTAGCTCCTCGAGATCTACGCATCTGCATCATTAAGGTACAAAAAAAGAGCAAATGGGAACAGCTAACGTGAAAAACATCGAAAACTTTTAAAAAAGGGGTGCAACACGAGGCCTTCCTAGGAGGTCACCCGTCCTAGTACTACTCTCGCCCAAGCTCGCTTAACTGCGGAGTTTTGATGGGATCCGGTGCATTAGTGCTGGTATGATCGCACCCATACATTTCCACCACAAATTTAGTTTTCTTACCTCAAATCATGCTTTTCTACATCAACAACATCCCGTTACGTCCCCGTACCTTCGAGCGGTCGTAACCTGCTCTCAGAGTTTTCGATTGGGGCCCGTTTTTAGTTCAAAATTATTAGCTTTCGAGGATCTTACGCATTTCCTCATTAAGGTACAAAAAATAGAGCAAAAGAGAACAGCTAACGTGAAAAATATCGAAAACTTTTAAAAAAGGGGTGCAACACGAGGCCTTCCCAGGAGGTCACCCGTCCTAGTACTACTCTCGCCCAAGCTCGCTTAACTGCGGAGTTTTGATGGGATCCGGTGCATTAGTGCTGGTATGATCGCACCCATACATTTCCACCACAAATTTAGTTTTATTACCTCAAATCATGCTTTTCTACATCAACAACATCCCGTTACGTCCCCGTACCTAGCGGAGCTGGGTCGCTAAACCTGCTCGGATGTAGTTCTATTTGGGCCCGTTTTTTTTCAAATTTATTAGCTCCTCGAGATCTAAGCATCTGCATCCATTAGGTAAAAAAAAAGAGTAAACAGAGAAAAAACCGCTAACGTGAAAATATAGAAAACTTTTAAAAAAAGCGGGGACAATCCACGGAGGCCTTCCCAGGAGGTCACCCATCCTAGTACTACTCTAGCCCAAGCACGCTTAACTGAGGAGTTTCTGCTGGGATTCGGTGCCATTAAAGTGCTGGTATGATCGCACCCATACATTTCCACCACAAATTTAGTTTTATTACCTCAAATCATGCTTTTCTACATCAACAACATCCCGTTACGTCCCCGTACCTTCGAGCGGTCGTAACCTGCTCTCGGAGTTTCCGATTGGTGCCCGTTTTTTTTTTCAAATTTATTAGCTCCTCGAGATCTACGCATCTGCATCATTAAGGTACAAAAAATAGAGCAAATGAGAACAGCTAACGTGAAAAATATCAAAAAGTTTTAAAAAAGGGGTGCAACATGAGGCCTTCCCAGGATGTCACCCATCCTAAAACTACTCTCGCCCAAGCACGCTTAACTGCGGAGTTCTGATGGGATCTGGTGCATTAGTGCTGGTTTGAGCGCACCCATACATTTCCACCACAAATTTAGTTTTATTACCTCAAATCATGCTTTTCTACATTAACAACTTCCCGTTACGTCCCCATACCTTCGAGCGGTCGTCACCTGCTCTCAGAGTTTCCGATTGGGGCCTGTTTTTTTTCAAATTTATTAGCTCCTCGGGATCTACGCATCTGCATCATTAAGGTACAAAAAAAATAAAACGGGAACATCTAACGTGAAAAACATCGAAAACTTTTAAAAAAGGGGTGCAACACGAGGCCTTCCCAGGATGTCACCCGTCCTAGTACTACTCTCGCCCAAGCACGCTTAACTGCGGAGTTCTGATGGGATCCGGTGCATTAGTGCTGGTATGATCGCACCGATACATTTCCACCACAAATTTAGTTTTATTACCTCAAATCATGCTGTTCTACATCAACAACATCCCGTTACGTCCCCGTACCTTCGAGCGGTCGTAACCTGCTCCTAGAGTTTCCGATAGGGGCTCGGCTTTTTTTTATATTTATTAGCTCCTCAAGATCTACGTATTTGCATCATTAAGGGACAAAAAAAAGTGCAAATGGGAACAGCTAACGTGAAAAATATGGAAAACTTTTAAAAAAGGGGTGCAACACGAGGCCTTCCCAGGAGGTCACCCGTCCTAGTACTACGCTCGCCCAAGCTCGCTTAACTGTTGAGTTTTGATGGGATCCGGTGCATTAGTGGTGGTATGATCGCACCCATACATTTCCACCACAAATTTAGTTTTATTACCTCAAATCATGCTTTTCTACATCAACAACATCTCGTTACGTCCCCGTACCTTCGAGCGGCTGTAACTTGCTCCTAGAGTTTCCGATTGGAGCTCGGCTTTTTTTCAAATTTATTAGCTCCTCGAGATCTACATATTAGCATCATTAAGGTACAAAAAAAAGAGCAAATGGGAAAAGCTAACGTGAAAAATATCGAAAACTTTTAA
>JAIUZE010022977.1:0-41948 GCA_022085475.1 Heliosperma pusillum
CGGAATTTCCGTCAGTAATATCTGATACTGACGGAAATTCCGTCAGTAATATGATACATTACTGACGGCGTCAGTATTTAATAAAATCAGAGTAAAAAAAAGGCCAGTCAAACATATTTCTGACGGAAAATCCGTCAGTAATGTTTTCTAAATCTCGGGAAACTGACGGATTCCTGACGGAATTTCCGTCAGGACTTCTCTGTTTATGTAAAAAAACACGCGAAGAACTCCGTCATTCCCAAATCATTTTTCCCCAAAACCTAACCCCCAAATCAATTTAATCCGACCATTTCCGACCACCGGCTACCTAACTACCTCCGGCGACCTAACTACCTCCGGCTACCACTTTCCGACCACCACATCCTTGGTAAGTTTAATTAACTATTTCATTCTCTCTCTTTTCTTCTTTTGTTATTTTATATGTTTCTTATTAGTTGTTTGTTGTAGATCCGACGACCACCACTAGCTACTCCGGCCGTCGACCGCCGCTATTTGTCGTCGTCGCTGCTTGTCGCCGCCGCTGCTTGTCGCCGCCGCTTCTTGTCGCCGCTTTGTTTGCTTATTTTGATCCTTAGGTAATATATTTTCCTTTATTTTAATTTCGCCCTCCGTCTTAATCATTTGTTTGTCTTTAATTGATGTAGGATAGTAGCCAATATTGTTTTTGATAATGAAATTTTTGTTGTTGTTAATTTAATTTCGCCCTCTGTCTTAATCATTCGTTTGTCTTTAATTGACGTAGGATAATAACCATTATTGTTTTTGATAATGAAATTTTTGTTGTTAATTTAATTTCGCCCTTCGTCTTAATCATTTGTTTGTCTTTAATTGACGTAGGATAGTAGCCATTTTTATTTTTGATAATGAAGTTTTTGTTGTTGTTAATTTAATTTCGCCCTCCCTCTTAATCATCTGATAATGAAATTTTTGTTGTTGTTAGTAGCTAGTTATTACATGTGTTTTGCATGTTAAAATTATTGCATGTGTTGATATTGACTTAGTACCCGTTCAAAAATTACTCGTTAGGAGTAATTTTTGAATAGTCCCCGGTTTTGGGACTGTCTTTCAACGTTTTAAGTCACTTAGGTAGTAAACACATAACTTGTAATTTATTAATGAGGAAAGAGTTCGGTAACAATTCCTTTAATGTTTTCTGAATGCATATGTTGAGTAAATATTTATTGAACATTGTGCATTTAGAAAACAAAGGGGAATTGCTGCCGAATTTTTTCCTCATTAATAAATTACAAGTGGTGTTTGCTAGTGACTTGAAACGTAGATTGATGGGTTTAGGTTGGAGTGATAAGGACCCAATTGAAGAAAATTAATTTTACTTGTTGATGAGAATTAATATATATATATATATATATATATATATATATATATATATATATTGATAATAATAAATGTTTAATTTACTATGTGTGATTATTTATTATCATTGTTGTTAATTTCTGATAATTTATTTATATAACATATATATATTTAAATGTAGATACATAATAACATGAAAAGATTAGAACGACGGTGGATGTATGAAAGATTAGACGAAAAAAAAAACCCAAGCTGATATTTGCAAATGGGGTGAAAGAGTTTATTGAATTCGCGGAACAATCTAGTGAGTTTAAGGATTTAGGCGGTGAAATGAGGTGTCCATGTAAGAAATGCGATAACTTAGCTTTTAAATCGAAAAGGGAGGTTCAAAATCATCTATGGTTGAATGGTTTTACTGATAATTATTATGTATGGAAGTATCACGGTGAGAAACTGGCTACCGAAGAGAGTTCAAGTAGTATCGTAGTTAGTGAGAATCCTTACCGGGAGTTGGTTGAAGATGCATTACGTGATAATGTTGAGCAAATAATGGAGGCTCGACTTAATCCCGACGACCTTAGCGATGAAGAAGTTCGTTATCCCCCACACCCCCAAGTTTCAGCCTTTTATAGAATGTTAAATAAAGCCGAACAACCAGTGTATGAGGGAAGTAGTATGAGTTTGTTGCAAGCGGCTGCTAGGTTGGTAGCACTCAATTGTGAGAACAACTTATCTCTTAGATGCGCCAATGGTTTTATGTCGTTAATTAGTGACATTATTCCAAAAAATAATCAAATGGCGCGCAATTTTCAAGATATTAAGAATTTGCTTAAGGGACTCCAACTACCCCATGTGAAAATCGATGCATGTCCTACCGGTTGCATGCTTTTTTGGGAATAAAATGCCGATCTTGAGGAATGTACCAAATGTCATGCCTCTCGGTATAAAGGTAAAAAGAATTTAAGTGGCCGGAAGCGAATACCTTGTAAACCACTGACTTATTTCCCGCTTGCGCCAAGGTTACAACGACTATTTGCAACCAAACACATAGCAGGTGAGATGAGTTAGCACCATAAAAACTCTCGAGTAAGAGAAAGAGGGACAATGGCACACCCAAGTGATGGAGAAGCGTGAAACATTTCGATAGAGAGCATCCAGAATTTGCAAGTGAGCCTCGCAATGTTCGCCTAGGTTTGTGTACAGATAGATTTTCACCTTATGACCAATTCGGGAAGTCTTACTCGTGTTGGCCCGTGATTGTAACCTTGTACAACTTACCCCCTTGGTTATGCATGAAGAGGCAATTTATGTTCTTATCTATGATCGTTCCAGGTCCTAATAACCCTCAAGCAAAATTGGATGTCTACCTCCAACCGTTAATCAAAGAGTTGAAAGAACTTTGGGAAACCGGTGTGGATACCTACGATGTCTCTAAGAAACGTAACTTTCAATTAAAAGTGGCATTACTATGGACGATCAATGATTTTCCTGCATATGGCATGCTTTCCGGTTGGTCCACAGCCGGATACCGTGCTTGTCCTTATTGTCTTCAAACATATCCTAAATCCTTTTTTCTGTAACATAGTCGAAAGGTTTGTTGGTTCGATTGTCATCGTACTTTCTTGAAACATGATCATCCTTTCCGCAACAATTGTAAGCATTTTCTAAAGAATATGAAAACTGAGGATACCACAGTTGCAATCAAATTAACCGGTGCTGAAGTCTGGGATTCAGTAAAAGGTTTACCAAAAGTTGTCGAGTCTTCCGCTGAAGAAATGAAAAGATTGAAAGACGACGTCACAAAACTGAAGGTTGGTGGAAACAAAGCATATTCTGGGAACTCCCTTATTGGAAGACATTGTTGATTCGACACAACTTAGATGTTATGCACATTGAGAAAAACTTTTTTGAACAGCTTATCAACAGGGTGATGAATGTAACAAAGAAAACTTCATTTGGCCCTAAGGGTAAAGCTGACTTTCTTGAGTATTGCTTGAAACGACCCATATCATCTAGGTTTGTTTTAGAGACAGCGGAGAAGAAGGCTCTATGCGAATGGGTTGCTAGTTTGAAATTCTCGGATGGTTATGCTTCAGATTTAAGTCGGTGTGTTGACCATAGAAATTTGGTGTTACATTCCATGAAAAGTCATGATTGTCATGTCTTTATGGAACATTTACTTCCTGTTGCATTGAAACATTTACTCCCGACGAATTCTTGGAATGCTATAACTGAGATAAGCCAATTTTTTAGAGACTTGTGTACTTCTACGATTAAAGTTGATTCCATGGAACATCTAGAGTCAAGAATTGCAGAGATATTATGCAAGTTAGAAATGATATTTCCCCCTTCTTTCTTCAATTCCATGGAGCATTTACCTATTCACTTACCTTATGAAGCGAAGGTTGGAGGACCTGTTCAATATCGATGGATGTATCCATTTGAGAGGTCCCTTAATCATTTGAAAAAGAAGGTTGGCAACAAAGCTCGGGTCGAGGGTTCCATATGCAACGCTTTTTTGTTAGAGGAAATTTCAAATTTTTGTTCCCTATATTTTGAAGATCACATTGACACAAAAGCGTAGGACTTGGAGGTTGGTGTGAATTCCGATAATCAACTAGATTCAAATATACCCGAGTTGTTCAATGATGACTTGGGAAATACTACCGAGAAATGTATAGCGAGGTACTTAAATGAAAAAGAGTTTGAAGAAGCTCATTTTTATGTGCTAAGAAACTGTGGGCAATTTTTAGAAACTTATGAAAAGTAAGTTATTGATTCATTATACACAAATAACTTTTATTAATAAAATTAATTCATTTTATATATTATAGTTAAAACGTACATTACTGATTAAAACATGTCATGATGTCACGTCTTATTATAGGGAATTTGAGACGTACATCAAGCTCACATATCCTGATGTCACGTCTGGTGATGATGTTTGGAGCAAAGATGACAAAAGTTTTTCGAAATGGTTGGGAAATGAAGTAAGATCACATTTAAATTTCTTATTAACTAATATTGAGAAGATAACATCTTAATATAATTAATATATTGTTTTATTGATATATAGGCTTATAGATTGAAAGATCCTTTAATAATAGCTCTAGCAGGGGGTCCAAGTAACTGGGTGAGGACATGGAGAAGATATTCTATCAATGGCTATAAATTTCGTGCTTTTAAAGAGGGAGTTGATGTTCCGAAAGCTACTATAAGCAATGGGGTTTATGTGAGTTCTACTGAAGGGTTGGACTACTACGGAATCTTTAATGAAGTAGTTGAGCTTTCTTATTGTACCGAGCACAGGATTTATAAGGCCATATTGTTTAAATGTGATTGGTTTGATAATTCCCCTTCAGGAGTTAGTATCCATAAGGTATACAGACTTGTCGATGTAAACTTAAAAAAGAAACTTCGTGGACATAACCCATTCGTGGCAGCTTTTCAAGTGGATCAAGTGTGTTATGCTCCTTATCCAACCACTAAGAAAGATAATCAATGGTCCGCAGTTTTTAAAATCAAGTCACGATCGCATGTTGATGCTCCTGTTGACGAAATTGTCTTCCACGAAGATGTGGTTGTCAATAGTCAGTCAATTTCACCAATTTTGGTGGAAGAGACACAAAGTGAGGATGAGTATGGAGTGGTTGTTGAAAGGGGTGAAGGGGAGTATGACAAGGACATCGATGAACAAAAAGAAAAAAGATGATGAAGATGAAGAAATTCAAGAAGTACAAAATGAGGAAGATGATGAAGAAGTCGGAATACTTTTTTCAGATGATGAAAGTTTGTTGATTTGTAGTGATAGTGATAGTGAGGAGCAAGAGTTGTAATCTATTTGTCATAATACAATTATAATCAAATTTGAAACTTTTCATTGTAATTCAAAAAGTTTGCTCACGGTTTTTATATATTGAACTACCTAACAATTTCCATTGTATATAGCTTTTACTTATGGCGGGTGGGTTTATAAGACGAATCATAGGTAACAGTAGTCGATCTTGTCGTGCTGATGATGAGCAGAACGAGAAGGAGGCTGCCTCGGATGACCACGAGCAGGAGCAGGACCATGAGCAGGTGGCGATGCCGACTACGCAGCAGGAGAGTACGCGGATTATTCTGTCTCGCAATCCTGACATAGGCCAATGGTAAGTGTATGTCTAATATATAGAAAACTTTTATTATCGCTAACTTTATTTTATTAAAACTTTTACGCTAACTTTTATTATCTTTTATTATCGCGTTCGTTCTAATAATATGTATCTTTTTCTGGTGGGATGACAAGCCGATCAAGCAATACGTTACTTGGTCTTTCATTCGTACCATCGGCCGAGAGTACTTCACCAAATGGAGTGAAGCAAGCCATTACCAGCGTAGGCGGATGTGGGAATACTTTCTGGTATATTTTATTACGAAAAATTTATTGTTTTCATTCAAAACGTGTTGATGTACAATTTCAGCAATTACTAACAAGATGTTTATGATGAAATAGTATCATGAGAACTCGGTCGATTCGAACTACGACCCGAAGCCCGAATGGCAGAAACAGGTCACGAGGCGGATTAACTCACTTGTTGGTGGCCTCAAATATAACAAAAAAAGGCCGGGTTGGGTGCCTGAAAGTTGGCGGGAAAACATTAGAAAAAGGCCCGAAAGCGATCCCGAATTTGCCAAGAAGTCTAACATAAACAAGGTTAATAGACGGTCAGGTGGCGAGAAAGCTTTGGGCACCCATACTCTAGGCCGGAAGAGTTGTGCTGATGCGTTTAAAGAATTGGTAAGTCCTTTATTTTTTACTTCACAAATTGCATATTAATTATGAAGGATTAATATTGCCGATCTATCACTTAATATTTTTATACTACTTTTAGGTTGATCCTACGCCGTACAAGTTGTTTGAGAAAACAAAAAAAAATCAAGAAGGGCGAGTGGGTTAATCCTAGAGCTGTTAAGACAAACGTAAGTTTGTCTAATAATTACTAAGGAGTTTTTTTTTATATCCAATTTTAATACTCTTTATTAGCTTCGTTTTGTATTGATTACTTAATGTTTTTAATTATATAATTTCTTTTTTGTTGGTTCAGGAAGCTTACACCGAGGAGATGAGTCAGCCAACGCCAACTGGCGAGACTCCAGACGAATTCCGTGCATACTACAAAGCGGTAGATGGATTCGATAAGAAGTCGAGGCTCTTCGGGATGGGAGACAAGGGGAAAGAAGTGTGGTATGATCCACCATGCAACAAAAGTGCACGCGCATCTTTCTCCTACAATCCTACAGATTACACTCGATTCGCAAGTGAGAATACTCAAATGAAGGAGCAATTGAGTGCACTTGCGAATGAACGAGAACATGAGAGAGCCGCCCGACTTGCCCTTGAAGCACAAGTACGGGCCAATCAACAACAAATGGAGAGGCAAGCCGCGCAAATGACTGCCATGCAAGCGGCTATGATGAAATTTCTTCCCCCGGACTTGTGCAACCTCCCTCCTCCACGTCTAAGGGATGACAACGCGGACGACGGGCACGGTTTTGGAGGAGGTATCGTTACCCCCTTAGGTTAGTAATTTATCATCTACCTAAGTTAGGGAACCCGTTGAATTTGTAAGCTTGTAAAAACAAAGTTGTAAGAATTTGTTTAACATTTTATGTAATGAATTCTTTTTCCAATTTCCATCGATCTTCTCCTTTATTTTTATTGCCTTTTGTTGATTCCCGACCATGCGGTCGATGTGAACGAATGTATTCTCTGTATTGCAGGTTTTGTTGAAATTTTCACCGTTTAAAACAATGCAAAAAACGCATTGTGCCTGGACAGCAGGCTGCTGTTTCCAGCCACTACTATATTAAGTACTGACGGAAATTCCTGTAAGTTTCTTAAACTCGATATTAGACATTTCTAATATCATAAAACTATTAGTTTACTCCTAAACTATATAGATCTTATGCATGCATAACAAAAGAATAAGAAGAACAATTTCTTACATTGATTTTTCAAGAAATGGGCACAATACTTGAACTCCTTTCAAATATTGTTCTTAAGCTTGCAAGATGAGGATGATCTTCCTAGTTTCAAATTAGAAACTCTCCTATAAGTTGCACCCAAGACAAACCTTTTAATCTCTACTAAAATACTACACTAGTATTAAAAGTAGTATCCCTTAAAATAAATCTAATAACCACTTATTACTACACTAGTAATGTTATTAGAAAATATGAACTCTAAGATGAACTTCTTAAGTTTTAGTGAGAAGTTGGAGGAAAAATGTAGAAAGATAAGCAATTTGCATGAATCAATAATATGAGATAGTGTGTTGAATAAATAAGAGGAAAAACAAGCCCTATATTTGCTTGCTCAAACCGGTCACACACACACCCCACATGGGTGGGGTGTTGTCATTTTCACATTGTTCTTAACAATGCAAGATTGAGTGTATGGGTTGTTGTAGTAATGATTTATTCTAATTCTTAATTAGAATAAAATTACAACCTAAAATCCTACCCACTAACACCACAAAACCGGTCCACCCTTGTAATATGGGTGTCCATTTCATTTTTACAATTTGTCATTTGTCACAAGTGTGACATGTGACATATAACATGTAATTTTGCTTATAAATGTGCATTTAACCAATTTAAATGCAATTTCATAACAAATAAATTAGACTTAACATTTTAAGTCACATTTTATAATTACATGTAAATAAAATGGGTCATCTCATATTTGGTTAATATAATCTACAACATTTTGTAATTATAATCGACCAATTTCACTTATCTCAAATGTTTCATAAACATAATGCATTCTTAGTAATATAACAATTAAATTACTAAAATGAATCTTATTTAATCATATTACAATAAGATATATTTCTCACTTACAATATAAACTTGGTTCAATTTAAGGGATTAATTAATCTGTATCACTATACAATTAATTAATGTACATGATTAGGGGATTGTCCTTTAGGTGTGACCTCAAGGGATCAACTGATCACCACTGTCATACGACAGTAACGTCAAACTCAATTGAGCCAATCGTTACCGATTTATGTTGACCAGTTGACTATAATATTCATCATCCCTTTGTATTCTTATTATTGAGTTTTAATTAAGTGATCGCACTATTGTTGAGGACACTTACTCCAACAATTCCGTCAGTGAAGTCAAGAAAATCTTGACTTCCTGACGGAAATTCCGTCAGTACGGTCAAGTTTATCTTGACTTTTTTGCTAAATTGGCTGACGAATCATCTGTCAGTAACCCGTCAGGAATCAACTTACTGACGGAATTTCCGTCAGAAGTCATTTCTTTGTTACCAATTGAAGTGACGCGCGTTACTGACGGAAATTCCGTCAGTAATTGACATTACTGACGGATTTTCGGTGTTACTGACGTATTTTTTCCGTCAATTTCCCGTGTAAGTTTTGTAGTGTTTTAAAATAATTTTTTATTATTCTAATATTAATATAATCATTTAGTAACAGTTAAGAATAAAAAATTATATAGAAAAAGATGGTGTACTACTTAGTTTGTCACATTGAAGAATAATGTGTGTGTGGTGAATATATTACCTATAATTCTATAAATAGTAATTGTCGTACATCGAAAATACTATAACATAGGGTGATCCTATGATTATAAATAGGAGTCATACTTGAACTTAGGTATCAACTTACAACTTTTTAGGTCTCTTAAGTATTGTGTTGGAGAGTTCTTAACAATTTGTATTATAATCGTCACAATATATACTGAAATTTACATCATTAAAAATTAATTTAGAAAAGTATCATAAATAATAATTTGGGATTTTCTATCGTGTACCCATGTGTTTTCTCGAGTTCTAACAGATACCCTCGATTTTTAAGAAACATCTGATATACCCCTGAACTCCTATATTAGTTTATAAGATACCCCAATTATCCAAATTTGAGTTTTTGAATGGTTACTTAATGTCAGAAAAAATTGTATATTGATGAGTGAATAAGGATTTTATTGACAATTACAAGTATTTTTGACGAATAATCAACTAAAACCGTCAAAATATAATATTTAGAATTGTAAAATTTTAGCATTTAGGGTATTTGTAGAACAATTTATTGAGTTTAGAATCTGAAAAAACACAGGGGTACATCATAGAAAAACCCTAATAGTTTTGATGATAAACTACTTAATGTGTTATTAGTCCCACATTGAAAAATAATGTATTTGTGGTAAATATATATACTAAGTGTAGATTGTAAAATTATCCCATATCGGAAAATATTATGAGGAAAAATGATCATAAATATGATTATAAAGAGGAGTCATTCATTCAAGAAAGACAAGAAAATTTCCGGGTTAGCCTCTTAAATATTGTCTGAATGAACTCTTACAAGTTTGTATTATTCTCTCCACAATAGTGAAATTTAGATCATCAAACTTAATTTAGGAAAGTATCATAAATAATAATTTAAGAAAATATTATATAAGTAATAATTTTGATGGTGTACTACTTAATAAGTTATTTGTCCCACATTGAAATATAATACAAGTGTGATAAATATATTACGTATAAATAGTATAATTGTCACACATCGGAAAATTATCATAAGGTGGGTGATCCTATAGTTATAAATAGGAGTCAACCTTGGAACTTAGATATCAACCCAAAATATTTTGAGTCTCTTAAATATTGTATTATAGATCACTTAACAGTTTGTATCCACATTAGTGAAACTTACATTATCAAAAATTAAATTAGGAAAGTATCACAGAAAAATAAAGTGAAAAATCTTTTATTCATCTCAATATACATGTCCAATATTATAATCAAAGTGTGTTTATAATTTTTATATAAAAATGTTTACATTTCATTTCACAAAAAACATATTGTGAAAATGAGTCATCCTTTGAACTTAGATATTCACCCAAAATATTTTGAATCTCTTAAGTACAGTATTATCTTACAGAGCTCTAATAAAGTTTGTATTATTATCTCCACCTTAATGAAATTAACATCATCAAGATTAATTTAGAAAAGTATCATAACTAATAATTTAATTAGAATGTGTCATAAATAATAATAATTTTAATGGTGTATTACTAAATATGTTATTTGTCCCGCATTGAAAAATATTGAGTGTGGTGAATATACTACGTATAAATAGAGGAATTGTCCCACATCAAAAAAATATCATAAGCTTGGGTGATCATGCGATTATAAATAGAAGTCGTCCTTGGAACTTAGATATTAACTCAAAATCGTTTAAGTCTCTCAAATATTGTTTTAGAAAGCTCTTAAAATTTTGTATTAATTATGAAAATAATATAATTAGATTCGTGGTAAAAAAAATGATATCATTAAAGTAAAGACACTCATATTATATGAAAAATAATGTATGTGTGGTGAATATACAAATATTTTGAGTCTCTTAAGCATTGTCTTAAAGATCTTAAATCTTAGGTATCTTGGATCATTTTTTGGGTCATAATTGATAAGGGTAAAGTCGCGTCACCTTAATCAAAGTAATCAAAGTTCACAACTAACTAATAGTCACCGGTAAGCAAGGTATCGAATCCACAGGGAGGCGGTAGTACTCTAATCTTTTAAACTAGTTTCGTCTCTTAAAAGTAACAATTTCGGGGTTTTACGATTTGTATTTCTAAGCTAATAGCAAACAATAACAATAAATAATAACATTAAGAATAAAAGATTGAAATCAATGAGATTAAAAGTTTAGGGTTTCAGGTTGACTAGGATTATTATTCAGGGATAAGGGTGTAATCAACTATCATGCAATAAAGTTATCTAAGGTCACAAGATCGGTTGATTCAATTATGCCCTCTAGATCTACAATTTAACATGCAATCGCTATCATTAAACGAGTTCTGATTGAAACCAATCCAAGACCTTTTGTTCGATATCTATGCACCTTCAGTCTGGCACGACCACCTTCCCTTCCAGTGTAAAGTTCCGGGATGAATTCTTCTCACTTGCTCCACCACATCCACTTGATCCGGAAGTGCTTCCTAGGTACCCAGAGACGAAGAAGGCGTATTAATCGACGAAATGCTTCGGGGAGTTGAAAATAAGCTTTTTAACGCCTTAACCCAAAAGAAATTTCGTTTTCTTGAACAAGAGCTAGTCCCTGCAAAAGTGTCCAGCAAGTCCTCCCCTATGTGCCGAATTCGATCAGTCCGGGATGGGATCGAACTTTGCTTTTAGACAACGCAATTGGTTGGTATTTATTTTCATAAATGTAGGGGATTTGGTAGATAGAATATAAGGTAATTTGCAGCCGGACTCGACAGAAAGACCGAGTTCTTTAAAAAGTCACGTTTGAAAAGTCCGCGGTTCTGCAGTGTCCTCCAACTTGCTCGGTGAACCTTGAAGCGAAAAGTTTCACCCGGTCTACGATCAGGACAAAGCGATTGACCACTTTTTACAAACCTTTCTATAATATAAGGCGTCTCGGACCAAAGGAAAAGGTAGAGCGGGAGTCACCCGAACCTGCTAACGACCCTTAAGAAGGGGAGATTGATATAATAGAAACCTCTGAAAAATGTCTGCCTGTAACGTAGCTCAGCAGTCCTTTTGTAGTACCCTACCCCCAGTGGAAGTCGAATCCCCGCTGCAGAGAGCCGGATGAGGGGAGACCTTCACGTCCGGTTCGGAGGGCGGGCACTCAAGTGAAGAGATAAAATAGATGGGCTAGGTAGCTCTAAAGGTAGGATAACAAGAGGCGACCTTTCCTGAGATTAGTCTCGCGTGCCACAACTTTCTCGCTCCGTCTTTTTTTTAAGAAATCATAGGAAAAGAGCTTTCCAAAAGGTCGAAAACTGAGTGATAGAGGTTTTGTGAAATCTTCTAAAATATAAATAAAATATAAATTATACCTAAATGGGTGGAGAGTTAGAATTTTTTACTCCACCCCCCCCCCCCCCCCCCCCCCCCCCGTTTGGATTGAAAGAACGATCTAAGCCCAACCACTACCGTGGTTAGTCCAAGCTAAAGGGGACTTCCTTTTTCGTCTCGAATTTTGAAGGTAGGATAACAAGAGGCGACTTATGTATTTGATTCACCAGTGTGATTGATCAGACAAGCACCAAGGGCTTCCGGTAGACTTCTTTCATTTCCTAATTTTCACAGTTTGGTGGAGGAACCCTAGGACACCCTTGGGGAAATGCACCAGGTGCTGTAGCGAATCGAGTAGCCTTACAAGGTTACAGATTCGGTCAAGAGGAAGAAACTTATAATATCGTAGCTGCTCATGGTTATTTTGGATCATCCTGTTGGGTGAATCTCATGCTTTGGTGGACCGGAGAGCTCGACTAGAAGGAGAGGGGCATAGAAAAGTCCCATTTTAGCTGACAGGGCTGTCCCATAAGCTTTAGCGGAAGCTGACGGGGCTGTCCCATAAGCTTCTTCCGGACCCTGCGTTCCGCCAACACTACACTACCTGGCGCCTGACCGTCGATAAGATGTTTTGCGACTTTCGAGTACTGATTTTCTCACTCTTTCTAGGGTCTGGCAACCCTATGAAATGCCATATATCCCAAACCGTGACGATCCTTCTTGTCAACAACTGGGATTGGCTCTTTCATTCCTGCTCTGTCCTTTCCTAGTCCGAAATATGCCACTGAAAGACTCTACTGAGACAAAACAAAGCAAAGATGGGCTTTGGATAGACACTCTTGAGCCATGTTCGCTGCCCTCCTAGGCCAAGGGCCCTTAATCGCGAGGTTAGGCTGAGTTAACCCATCGAGGATTTTTCACATAGGCCGATCCAAGGTCAGAAACGAGTCGGCTGTTAACGGAGCGAGTATACAACGTTCTTTAAGGGCTTTTGTTCCACCGCATACCCACTATGAGCAGCTCTACAGGTGTACGAAAAATACTTTTAAAATCCCGGGGAATCCTCTTTTTTTATTTGATCGTTCTCTTGAGATTTGGAACTCTCGAAAAATGCCTGTATTTGAAGCTCTTTCCCCTTCTGTGCAGCCTTCTTTTTTCTCTGGAAACAAGAACAAAGAAGCATGCCAATATCAATGAAGGGTCTCTGGCCCAGCCGTGGTACTTGCTTTTAAGAGCAGGGATTGCTAAGGATCGGACAGAAGAGATGCAGCGAGCAGGTCGAAGCTACCCTTCTTGGCATTCTCAGATAAGGCGGCAAAGGAAAAAGAGTGAAAGCAGAGGTGAGCATTATCCGGGATGCAGGGTTTGGTGACCCGAAATTGACTTGGCTTTGCCAAAAGGCCTGTCTACCTGCCGGTGGCGAATTCGGTCCCGGGTCCTATTTTTTAAAAAACTTTTGAAATTTATTTACGATTCTATTAATTTCATTTACGACTCTGCCGAAAAAGGGGCCCAGCTGCAGTCGCTGAACTCGAGGTGGCTCTTTTCTCACAGGAGAGGAGGGCCTTAGCAATACAAAACGAACTCGGGAAACTGACGGAAAAAATCCGTCAGAAACACCCAAATTCCGTCAGTAATTGACATTACTGACGGAATTTCCGTCAGTAACGTGCGTCACTTCAATTGGTAACAAAAAGTTGACTTCTGATGGAATTTCCGTCAGTAAATTGTTTTCTGACGGTTTACTAACGGAGCATTCGTCAGTCAGTTTAACTGAAAAGTCAAGATAATCTTGACTGTACTGACGAAAATTCCGTCCGTAAAGTCAAGATTTTCTTGATTTCCTGACGGAAATTCCGTCAGTACAGTCAAGATTTTCTTGAATTCCTGACGGAAATTTCGTCAGTACAGTCAAGATTTTCTTGACTTCCTGACGAAATTTCCGTCAGTACAGTCAAGATTATCTTGACTTCCTGACGGAATTTCCGTCTAGTAAAGTCAAGAAAATCTTGACTTTACTGACGGAATTTCCGTCAGTACTTAATATAGCAGTGGCTGGATACAACAGCATGCTGTCCAGCCACAATGCTTATTTTGCATTGTTTTAAAAAGGTGAAAATTTCAACAAAACCTGCAATACAGAAAATACATTCGTCCACCGCAAAGCGGTAATTCATACTCGCATGGGCGGGAATCAACAAAAGGCAATAAGAATAAAGAGGAAGATCGATGGAAATTGGAAAAAAAATCCATTACATAAAATGTTAAACAAATTCATACAACTTTGTTTTACAAGCTTACAAATTCAATGGGTTCACTAACTTAGGTAGATGATAAATTACTAACCTAAGGGGGTAACGGTACCCTGTCCAAAACCGTGCTCGTCGTCCGCGTTGTCGTCTCTTGGATGTGGACGAGGGAAATTGCACAAGTCCGGTGGAAGAAATTTTATCAACGCCGCTTGCATGGCGGCCATTTGCTCGGCTTGACTCTCCATTTGTTGTTGATTGGCCCGTACTTGTGCTTCAAGGGCAAGTCGGGCGGCTCACTCATGTTCTCGTTCATTCGCAAGTGCACTCAATTGCTCCTTCATTTGAGTATTTTCACTTGCGAATCGAGTGTAATCTGTAGGATTGTAGGAGAAAGATGCGCGTGCACTTTTGTTGCAAGGTGGATCGTACCACACTTCTTTCCCCTTGTCTCAAATCCCGAAGAGCCTCGACTTCTTATCGAATCCATCTACAGCTTTATAGTATGCACGGAATTCGTCTGGGGTCTCGACAGTTGGCATTGGCTGACTCATCTCTTCGGTGTAAGCTTACTGAACCAACAAAAAAGAAATTATATAATTAAAAACATTAAGTGATCAAAACAAAACAAAGCTAATAAATAGTATTAAAGTTGGATATAAAAAAAAACTCATTAGTAATTGTTAGACAAACTTACGTTTGTCTTAGCAGCTCTAGGATTAACCCACTCGCCCTTCAGGTTTTTTTTTGTTTTCTCAAATAACTTGTACTGCGTAGGATCAACCTGAAAGTAGTATAAAAATATTAAGTGATACATCGGCAATATTAATCCTTCATAATATGCAATTTGTGAAGTAAAAAAATAAAGGACTTACCAATTCTTTAAACGCATCAGCACAACTCTTACGGCCTAGAGTATGGGTGCCCAAAGCTTTCTCGCCACCCGACCGTCTATTTACCTTGTTTATGTTAGACTTCTTGGCAAATTCGGGATCGCTTTCGGGCCTTTCTCTAATGTTTTCCCACCAACTTTCAGGCACCCAATCCGGCCTTTTTTTGTTATATTTGAGGCCACCAACAAGTGAGGTAATCTGCCTCGTGACCTGTTTCTACCATTCGGGTTTCGGGTCGTAGTTCGGATCGACCGAGTTCACATGATACTATTTCATCATAAACAACTTGTTAGTAATTGCTGAAATTGTACATCTACACGTTTTGAATGAAAACAATTACTTTTTAGTAATAGAATGAAAACAATTACTTTTTAGTAATAGATAGAGCCGTAATAAAATATACCTGAAAGTATTCCCACATCCGCCTACGGTGGTAATGGCTCGCTTCACTCCATTTGGTGAATTACTCTCGGCCGATGGTACGAATGAAAGACCAAGTAACGTATTGCTTGGTCGGCTTGTCATCCCACCTGAAAAAGATACATATTAGAACGAACGCGATAATAAAAGATAATAAAAGTTAGCGTAAAATTTATAATACAATAAAGTTAGCGATAATCAAAGTTTTCTATATATTAGACATACACTTACCATTGGCCTATGTCAGGACTGCGAGACAGATTAATCCGCGTACCCTCCTGCTGCGTAGTCGGCATCGTAACCTGCTCCTGCTCCTGCTCGTGGTCATCCGAGGCAGCCTCCTCCTCGTTCTGCTCATCATCAGCACGACGAGATCGACTACTGCTACCTATGATTCGTCTTATAAAACCACCTGCCATAGATAAAAGCTATATACAATGGAAATTGTTAGGTAGTTCAATATATAAAAACTGTGAGCAAACTTTTCGAATTACAATGAAAAGTTTCAAATTTGATTATAATTGTATTATGACAAATAGACTCGACAACTTTTGGTAAACCTTTTATCGAATCCCAGACCTCAGCACCGGTTAATTTGATTGCAACTGTGATATCCTCAGTTTTCCTATTCTTTTGAAAATGCTTACAATTGTTGCGGAAAGGATGATCAGGTTTCAAGAAAGTACGATGACAATCGAACCAACAAACCTTTCGACTGTGTTTAAGAAAAAAGGATTTAGGATCTTTTTTAAGACAATAAGGACAAGCACGAAATCCGGCTGTGGACCAACCGGAATTAACTAACAACAACAATAATTTCAATATCAAATTAGCTCAATTGAACCTGATTAAGGCAATAATTAGCTACTATGTTAAATCAATTAAAGACAATCAAATTAACTAACAACAACAATAATTTCAATATCAAAAACAATAATGGCTACTATCCCAAGTCAATTAAAGACAAACAAATGATTAAGAGGGAGGGAGGAATTAACTAACAACAACAATAATTTCAATATAAAAAACAATAATGGCTACTATCCTAAGTCAATTAAAGACAAACAAGAGATTAAGACGGAGGGAGGAATTAACTAACAACAAGAATAATTTCATCATAAAAAACAATAATAGCTACTATCCCAAGTCAATTAAAGACAAACAAATGATTAAGACGGAGGGAAGAATTAACTAACAACAACAATAATTTCTTCATAAAAAACAATAATAGCTACTATCCCAAGTCAATTAAAGACAAACAAATGATTAAGACGGAGGGAGGAATTAACTAACAACAACAATAGTTTCATCATAAAAAACAATAATGGCTACTATCCTAAGACAATTAAAGACAAACAAATGATTAAGACGGAGGGAGGAATTGAAATAAAGGTAAATATTTTACCTAATGACAAAAATAAGCAAGTACGGTGAAAGACAGCGGCGTCAAGTGATTGTGGTCGTCGGAGGAGGTAGGTAGTGGTGGTCGTCGTCGGATCTACAACAAATAAATAAAGATTGAGTAAAAAATTAAAAGGAGAAAAGTGGTTAAATCAAAAAACAAAAGAAACTTACCCGGTGGTGGAAGGAGGTTGTGGTGGGAGGTGGTAGCCGGAGGTAGTGATAGGAGGTGGTGGTAGGAAGTGGTAGCCGAATGGTGTGGGTAGTCGAATTTGGGGATTTAAGGGTTAGGTTTTAGGAGAAATGAAATTGGGGGAATGGGGAAGACGACGCTGGAAATCGGATTTAACGAAAATTCCGTCAGGAATTTCCGTCAGTATTTATATATTACTGAAAGAATTTCTGTCAGTATTGGTATATTACTTACGGAATTTCCGTTAGGATTTACTTTGATAGGGGCTAATTAAATGATATGTCAGAATAACTCCTGACGGAAATTCCGTTAGGAAAGTCAAACTATGTTTAACTTACCTGACGAAATTTCCGTCATGAGTTGATTTTAGTGACGGAAATTCCGTCACTATCCGTCAGTTAATTTTACCGTCATTGACTTTAGTCAACGCGCCATTTTTCACTGACGGGTACTGAAGGAATTTCTGTCAGGACGTAATTTCCGTCAGTATTCCGTCACAATTCCGTCAGTTTCCCGAAATGTTTGAAGGATTAATTTTTCCGTCAGAAGAGCCGTCAGTTTGCCGAGATATCCTTGTAGTGTAATTGGGGTTTTAGCAAAAAAAAAGATATTAAAAAAGATATTAATATATTTAAATAAAAAAAAATTGTTTTTAAGAAATCATCCGGGCTTGTTTGTAAGCCTTCTCCCGCTAAGGCTAATCCTATCCGTTCATTCGGTCCTATCTTTCCGGTCTGCTATCCTTTTAAGTCTTGGAATCGCCCTGGACTAAAAGGAGAGGTATGAAAACAGAATCTTTCATTCACATTTTTTTCCACCAAGAACGTTTTCTAAAACTCTTTGACCCCCGAATTTGGAGTATCCTGGTCCATATACTTGGTGGGACTTCTCCAAAAATTACAAAAATGAAACCATTCATTTTGAACATCCTCGAGGAAGCGGGAATCTTACTTCACTGGATTAAGCCCTACCCATTAGATCAGAGATCTCTGTTTATGAGAAAGCTCGCTACATTCATTGAAATTGCCTCGTCTGCTGGACAAGAGGGCAGGGCATCTGAAATCCAAGCCAGAGAATGATTGCCACTTTACCGAGACTGGTTGCCCTTTTTTATGAAAAAGTGCTTTCGTTGTTGTGGAATAAGAAGCCTTCGGAAAAGCCAGGGCCGGCACCAAACGAGTCAAAAGAAACTAAGTAGGGAAGGACAATCTAGTTATCCGAAAAGAAAGACTTCCGATGGCAATTGTCCAATCCAGGGGCAAAAGGCCTAGTTTTGAAGCCCCCAAATACAACAAAACACATGAAAAACGGTTAAGGATGGGATCCGCGACGCATATTCCACAAACTCAAAATTTCCTTGCCAGGCTACATGAAACAGATTCCCGGAAGTCCACAGAAAAATTATTTCTAATTGTCCAAAGTGAGAAGCGAGGGTCCGACCCTTAGAGAGGTATCAAATCCAGACTTTTCTTAAAAGAAACGTCCGTGGAGGTCCGATTCGAATCTCTCCGTTGTTTCCTTTTCCTCCCGCACCTTTTCTTCGAAATGCCCCGCGACACCAAAGTTGGGTCGATCTTTCCTGTGACAACCCTCGCGAATGCGGAAATATAAAACATACAAGCATGTGAATTATATAGCGGAAATAGGTAGTTTTTAAAAACTTTTATACATGCAAGTTAAATAAAACGAGGAGTGTCAAAATATTACAAACCAAATACGGAAATACAACAAAGAGACGGAGTCTCTCAAAATGTTAGCAAAGAACAAGTGTTTAGCAAAACTAGCTAAAATCGTCTAGAGGTAAAACTTCCAGGGACAACACCCGCTAGCTCACACCCGAACCCAAAATAGTCAAAGCAAAAAGCCATCCATGCAAGCAACCTGTTCATTCATGAAAAACATGAACGCCACAATCAGTGGGGAGTAACTCCGGGTTCTCCCAGCCATATCACATTAAACGTACATATAAGGAAATACAAAAGTAAATCATGCATATATATATACATGTGAGTTAACATAAGATTAGATAGGCCAATCCAATATATAATGATAAGATCATGTGGAAATCAATCCGAAACCCATCATGTTATTCAACTGACTCGTGAAAAGACAATCTAGGCACCAGATACGCTCACTAGTGCTTGCATCTCACCGTTAGCGTGATAAGTTTTGATAAGATTGAGACCTCGACAAACAAACCATGCCATCATGCGATTTTACCATGAATAATCCATCATGTTATCATCACCATTCCAATAACCCAATACTAGACGGTGCCCATCATGCCAATAACCCATGAATCATATCATGATCACGCATTCAAGAACGACACAAGACTACATCTCTCCACGGTAAATGAAACGCACTAGCACTAAGCAACCGTGTACATGGCAAGTATGATTAACAGGCATCCACGGGATCACATTTCCCTGAACTCATACACGATCACATTTCGTATATGTAGACTAATTTCCTCCTTGTAGCACGACGATAATAATACGGTCCTAGTCTAAACCTGGCCAGGATCTCGGAATCACGTTTTCCGATTCGACATGCGATAACGTTTCGCATCCAAGACTCGGTCTTACAATATATATGCCGAGTACCCCAAATTCGGTAGATCAATTCACGAAAGAGGCGGAAAAATAGCTCAAGCCTCATAACATGCGGTACGCTACATGCAAATAACACCACCTCGCAAGTACACAACATTTGACGGCCGGGTCGATCAACGCATGCGTTCAACTCCCAACAACGTCGTCGTATGCCCACTAACACATGCATTTAAGCAGTAGGATACCTCTCCGTTCCGACATTCCAGCCTTACGAACGGGAAGGTAGCCAAGGGAATGAGAGTACAAAGCACAAGACAAAATAGTGCTCAAACCGTATCATTTGTAAAAACCGACTCAAAGTGGGACATAGCAAAAACCGTCACAAAACATGTGATACAAGCGAATGAAATATCATATATCCAAAACATGAATATTATAAGTCACTACGTAAAATTATACGATAAGCGGATCATGCGAACTATTATAATTTACGAGTTTTAGAAATTATATGAAAAACATACAGCCGTGTTCCTGGCCGGTCAGGGGACCGGCGGACGGTACCCCGGCTCAGAGCACAAGGCAAAAACCAAAAATCATAGAAAACAGGGTATTGTGTTCCAGGCCGGCATAGTGACCGGCGGCCGGTACACCGGCCAGGAGCACCTATATACAAAATTCCAAAATTCTCAAAGTTGTTACTGATGTGTTCCCAGCCGGTGGGCAGACCGGCGGCCGGTCGACCGGCAGGGAGCACCCCTTCACCCGTGAGCCTTCATTTCTTATCCAATTCATTTCAATTCTCAAATATACTTCTAATAATCATCAACAATCAATATACATCATCAACATTCATCATATAACAACATTCATTAATCATACCATGATTCCTAAGCTTCTAATCGTATTCTAAATACGATTTCTAGCATATAAAGCATGTAAAATACGTAAATGATACCGAGTAACCCTTCACCGTTACCTTTAAGCGTCTTCACTACTCGTCAAGCTCCTCTTCAATAAGGTAATAGTCTTTGTCGGGATCTTGGAGGTCACCACCTACAAATAGATCATAAAAGATGAATAAAATTCATCTTGAGAAAGACGGAAAGTTTGAAAAGCGAGAAAGACGATACTTTTAATATCAAAACGGATAGAGGAAGGTAAGAGGAGAAGAATGAGCCGAACTTACGTGAATTCTAGCAAGTAACGAATGAGCTAGGATGATTCAAAGATCGAAAATATTATGGAGGCAAGGGTTTCTAAAGGAAGAAGTAATTTGATTTGTGTTTGTGTGAAAAATAGGTTAAGGGAGTGAGTGGAATATAAAGGAAAAAGTCAACGAAAGTCAAACTCGCCTTAAGACGGGATTCTCATGGAATCTCGCGGAAATTCCAAATACGAACTCGGAAATTCTAAATTCGACTCGGAATAATAAATTCTAAATTGAAACTTAAAATTACTGAAAGGTATTCGTAAAATATTTTCACTATAAAAAATAGGGTACATTTCCGGGTGTTACATTTCCTTTCTTTCGAGCAAGGGAATTTGGTTGGTTGGTCCCACATTATCGTAGCCTATCTTAGTCTTAACTCGGTCGGTGTTAATCCTAATTCGCGAGACTAGTTAATTAATCATGGCCAGTAATCAAACAACTAGAATTAAAACGATAATCAAACGATAACCATGCAATTGCAATTTAATTAATTAGTCTACCCCTTCTAACAATCCTAGACCCCCTTTCAACCCTAGAAAGAAAATTAGCTACTCCTAACAATATTAACAACCTTAGGTAATAAATAAAGTAAACATGATTATAAATAATGAAAGGATTAACAAAGAATAATTAAAGAACTAGAAGATAACTAATTGAATAACAAAGAAAGATTAAAGAATACCGATTACAAGATTTGAACTAAAGACAATAGTCTTGATGAATAAAATCCAGAGGCAAAGCAAAGAAAACTTGAGTTTATAATATTAAAGCATACCTAATTATGAAAGACGAGCTTTCCTTTTATAATAAAATCTAATTAACTAGGTTAAACTAGTTTAGGAAAATCGAAAAGCCGTCAGAATATTGGGTTGCTTGATCGAGCAAGGGGCTTCTGCTCGATCGAGCATGACAACAGTACGACTCGATTGAGCAAAGTGCTTCTACTCGATCGAGCATCCTTCATTTTGGCTCGTTTCTTCGTTTTTCTTCACTTCTTCTTCATTGCTCTCGACTCCCGTGCCTAACCTTCTACGATCCGGCTCCGTCATGCTTCATATCTACTAAAAAAGCTCCAAATGCATCCAATCTGCATTAAAACATAACAGAAGCGGCATAATCGATATTCTAGCTAAAATAGCATAGAAATAAGCAAGGAAAGACGGTAAATCGAGTTACATGTAACTAAAGGAAGCATAAAATATGTGTATAAATAATGATCATCAAACTCCCCCAAACCAAACCTTTGCTTGTCCCTAATCAAAGCACTCAACACCATACAAGGACAAACATACAAATGGTGAATGAAAAACTCAAAGCTAATGTTAATGCACATACAAATCTCAAGCTATCCATATCTATAACAAAGTAATGACCACAGTGTACCAATAAAACAAATTCAAAGGCACAGGAAAATAGAAAACGCAGCTCATATTCCAAGATTTTACATGATACCGTAGTATAGACAAACCAAATACCTTTCAATTTTGCAAGGATCAATTTACCGGATTCTCGCGGTTTCACTCATGCACTCATAAGTTTATGTAAGGGTGAGTTTTGTAAAGATAGAAAGAAATAGAAATACTCACTCAACTTATAAAACATGCATGCATTCTAATGTGATAGTAATTTTCCCAACTAATACGCATTCGCTACAAAACCAAAGTACATGAATCAAGACAAAAACGGAGGCTAATGGGTAAAGGTATAGAAGTGGATTGTGCCAAGACACGTATGGAAATGTGGGGCTAAGATCGGTAGTCGCAGCGACACTTACCAAAACAAATCTGCAAGACTAGCACAAACCAACACCCGACTAGAGAAATCATCTTAAACTTTGACAACACAAGAGAGATAATGATATTACCCTCTAAATATGCATTAGATTCTAGTATATTCCCTTTCATTATCCCTCAAACAACAATTTAATGAAGCAACATATATTTTTTTTCCTCTTTTTTTTCCTCTTTTTTTTTCTTCTCTTTTTTTTTCTTCTCTTTTTCTTCTTCTTTTCAAATCTTTTGGTTCATAGCATTTTTCAACAAAGGGAATAAATGACACAATTGCCAACATACTTGCTACACCCATTTGATATTCTTTTTGAAATCCCGACCCAACCATAGTAGACAAGTAGATAAGAAAAACATGCAACTGCGACTGTCCCGATAAGGTAGGCAAATTCTAGGAATGTTGTTATTAGATAGGTTATAAAACAGGCTACAAAAGGCTCAAATTGGCTAAACATAGAGAACTCAATAATAAGGGTATTAAATCAAGTCTTTTTGGCTATGTGAGACTTATTTGAACAAAAAGAACCACCTTTTCTCATGTACTTATCAAACGAACGCGTATAGTATCAAAAACTGAATGTCACACTTATGCAATTTGATATTACATATTCCACAAAGAGTACCACACTCAAGCCTAAAGACAATGAGACCAGTTTATTGATGTTCCTAGCCTAGGAAGCTCTATATACCTCAGAACTTTAAGTGGTTTACCAACTAAAATTGGCCAAATCTAATTAGCATAAGGTATGTCAAAAACGGTCAAGACTTGTTCTATGAGCTTTGTTTTCAAAAGTAGTAAGTCAAAACAATGTACATGGACAACTTATTTGGGATTCAAATGCAGAAACAATGCAAATTATCATCATCGTTATTCAATTTCACCCAGACTCGACCTAATAAAATAAAAACATGTTTTTGGATTTTGTAACGTTTTCAATTTTTATGATTTTCTTTTCCTTTCACACAACATAAATAAAAACTCTCCCCCAAACCTAAATGTCACAGTGTCCTCAGTGTGACGCTAACAGTACAACAATCACATATCAACCAACAACAGCAACCTAAAGGACACAACTAACAAAGGGAAATGGGGGATAACCAAAAGAAAATACAATAAAAGAAAGTACAAGGATAGATAATACCAACTGTTATATACATAGCCTTCCCCAAACCAGCTGCAAAATGGGGGGCGTAGTGACCAGCTGTCACTACTGCTCATCAGTCGGGTTCAAGTTCAGGTGTCGTTACCTCGGTAACCTTAGGGGGGTTACCTAAGCTATACACCTTTTGTAATTTGCATTCCTCTCCTGTCAGCAGTTTTTCCATGTCAACTACTTCTTTACTCTGTGAGCGTTCAGCTTCAGCAGTGCTAGAAATTAAGGCGATCTCCAGAGGATCCCTATTCAAACATAAAGAGAGACAATCATCATCATTCAAATCCACAATATCGACTCAATGACATGTCTCTTCTAGCATGGGGTGTTTCATTGCATGCTCTAAGTTGAAAGTAATAGTGTCATCCCCCACTGTTAATGTAAGTCTCCCATTCTTAACATCTATAACCGCCCCCGCATTATGGAGGAATGGTCGTCCCAAGATGATATGAATTTGGGTGTCCTCAGCCATATCTAAGACAACGAAGTCAACTGGTATGAAAAACTTCCCTAGTTTAACCGGTACGTCTTCTAAAATCCCCAAGGGGTGTTTAATAGAACGGTCGGCCATTTGTAAGGTCATGGTTGTAATAGTAAGTTGACCCATGTTAAGCTTTTTGCATATACAAAATGGCATCACAATAACACTAGCCCCTAAATCACATAGGGCTTTATCTATAGCTAAACAACCTATATTACAAGGAATAGAAAAACTCCCTGAATCCTTTAGCTTAGGTGGTGATCGGGATTGTAACACAGCACTGCATTCCTCAGTAAATGCAACCGTCTCCACTTCATTAAAGGATCGCTTCCTTGTCAATATGTCCTTCATAAACTTTGCATAAGCCGGCACTTGAGTGATCAACTCCGTAAATGGTACACTCACTTGCAAATTCTTGACTACCTCCATAAACCTTCCAAACTGTTTATCGAGCTTGGATTTATGTTGGCGGTGTGGAAAGGGAAGTGCAATGGCAATTGGCTCGGCTTCCTTTACTTTTGAAGATGAATTAGAGGACTTACCAGCCTGATCAGGGGTTGCTCGATCGAGTTTGTCAAAACAGGATTTTTCAGGAACTTCTCGAGCAGATTTTTTGAACTTTTCCAGGGTTGCTCGATCGAGAAACCTCCTTTTCAGACCCTTTTTTCGCTGTTTTTCGAATTTTGACCAGCAACTTCCATACTTTTATCGGTTTCATCCCCTATCATTTCCGGGCCTTTGTAATGGGTCGTCCCACTTCTCAAAGTGATAGCATTGGCTTGTTCATGTGGAGAGTGTCCTTGAGGAGGAAGATTACCCGGTTGTTTGTGTGGATTTTGAATTGCCAATTGGGCAATTTGAGTATCCACTATCTTGTTATGCGCGAGCAATTGTGAGATCTGAGCATCTTGCTTTTGTTGTATCATGAGACTTTGCTGCAACATGGCTTTCAATTACGCCATATCATTACTTTGAGGTGGTGGAGGTGAAGCTTGTTGGAAGTTTTGGCCTCCTTGATTTGAACGGTTATAATTACCTTGAGAACTGCAATTCTGTGGTATCACATAAGAGGAACCTTGTTGCTAAGGTGGCGGTGGGGTAGCATAAAGAACATTCTGACTTTTGTAGGAGAAATTTGGATGCTCTCTTGTCCTTTCATTATAAAAGTTAGAGTACGGTGTACCTTGCTTAAAGGATTGAAATGCAAGCACTTGTTCAACCGTACTCATACACTCTACTGCATTATGCCCCATAGTGCCACATCTTTCACAGGTTGACTCTTGTTTAACCATGGCATGAACCGTTTGTTTATTTTCCAAGGATTTTGAAGTTTGTAATTCGGCAATTTTAGCAGTTAATGCCTCCAACTGAGCTGCAAAGGCATTGTCCGAACCTCCTCGCCTCGCATTACCCCTGGGATTGCCATACTCAGCAGTGTGAGTAGCTATCTCATCAATCAATTTCCAAGCATTAGCATCAGTAGTGTTATTTTGGAATCTTCCATTGGCAGCAGAATCTAGCAATGCTCTCTGATCATCATATAACCCATTGTAAAACTGGTTGCATAGGAACCAAGTATCAAAACCATGATGTGGAACAGATTTGACAAGCTTTTTGAAGTGAACCTAGGCCTCATTGAAGTTCTCAGTGGGACTTTGTTTGAAACTTGTGATTTGGCTTCGAATGGCGTTGGTTTTCTGTGGCGGAAAATATCTTTTGTAGAACGCAAGAGCCAAAGAATTCCAATCGGTGATGCCAAGTGCATCCACATCTAACTCACTCAACCAATCTTCTGCCCCGTCTCGTAGTGAAAAGGGAAATAACACCAACTTGATCTGATCTTGCGTTACCCCACCCGTTAAAGGAATAGAGCAACACTAATTGGTGAATTTCTCCATATGTTTAGCAGGATCCTCAGTGGGGCTTCCTCCAAACATGTTTCGCTCCACCAAAGAGATATAGGATGGATGAATCTCAAAAGTTCCATTACCCGTAGTAGGGAGTTTAAATCCCTTGGGAATGGATGCAATGGTAGGCTCCGAATGGCTGGCTAAAGTAGGCATGGTTGTAGTGGGTGCAGAAATATGTGTATCCTCTTCTAAGGATGGTTTTTCTGCGACGAATTCGGCGTAAATTGTGTCAAGCGTACTCAAGTCTTCCGCTTCTTGAATTTCCTTCAAAAAGTGTCGTCTAACTCGGAGAGTTCTCTTTGGTTCGGAATCGTAGGGTACGAGATCGGACCTGGAACACCTGGGCATAAACGAACACTAAAGAAAAGGATAAGAACGGTCTCAAGGAACTTGGGTTCCCAGAGACGAAGAAAAAGACACACTAAGTAGAAACAAACAGAAAATTGTTGTTTCCCTGGCAACGGCGCCAAATTTGATAAGGGTAAAGTCGTGTCACCTTAATCAAAGTAATCCTAATTTACAACTAACTAATAGTCAGCGGTAAGTAAGGTATCGAATCCACAGGGAGGCGGTAGTACTCTAATCTGTTAAACTAAGTTCGTCTCTTAAAGTAACAATTTCGGGGTTTAAGATTTGAATTTCTAAGCTAATAGCAAACAATAACAATAAATAATAACAATAAGAATAAAAGATTGAAATCAATGAGATTAAAAGTTTAGGGTCTCAGGTTCACTAGGATTATTATTCAGGGATAAGGGTGTAATCAACTATCATGCAATAAAGTTATCTAAGGTCATAAGATCGGTCGATTTAATTATGCCCCTTAGATCTACAATTTAACATGTGATCGCTATCATTAAACGAGTTCTTTTCAATTATCGTAGCCTATCTTAGTCTTAACCCGGTCGGTGTTAATCCTAATTCGCGAGACTAGTTAATTAATCATGGCCAGTAATCAAACAACTAGAATTAAAACGATTATCAAACGATAACCATGCAATTGCAATTCAATTAATTAGTCTACCCCTTCTAACAATCCTAGATCCCCTTTAAACCCTAGAAAGAAAATTAGCTACTCATAACGATATTAACAACAGAGGTAATAAATAAAGTAAACATGATTAACAACAATGAACGGATTAACAAAGAATAATTAAAGAACTAGAAGGTAACTAATTGAATAACAAAGAAAGATTAAAGAATACCGATTACAAGATTTGAACTAAAGACAATAGTCTTGATGAATAAAATCCAGAGGCAAAGCAAAGAAAACTTGAGTTTCTAATATTAAAGCATACCTAATTACGAAAGATGGGCTTTCCTTTTATAATAAAATCTAATTAACTAGGTTAAACTAGTTTAGGAAAATCTAAAAGCCGTCGGAATATTGGGTTGCTCGATCGAACAAGGGGCTTCTGCTCGATCGAGCATGACAACAGTACGACTCGATCGAGCAAAGTGCTTCTGCTCGATCGAGCATCCTTCATTTTGGCTCGTTTCTTCGTTTTTCTTCATTCCTTCTTCATTGCTCTCGATTCCCGTGCCTAACCTTCTACGATCCGGCTCCGCCATACTTCATATCTACTCAAAAAGCTCCAAATGCATCCAATCTGCATTAAAACATAACAGAAGCGGCATAATCGATATTCTAGCTAAAATAGCATAGAAATAAGCAAGGAAAGACGGTAAATCGAGTTATATGTAACTAAGTGATAAGTGATATTTTGTACTGATTTATCCCCCATTTTAGCTCAATTTCCATACGATTTATGCACTTTGCTAAGTGATTAACGAGCTAATATTGCTATTCTAGTTGTTTTGCGTGTTTTGACTCGTTTTATAGGAAATGAAGCGGTTTTGCTATATTTTCCTACTTTATGGAGCAAAGGTACTAGGATACGAGTTTTTTAGGAATTGATGATAGCCAGTTCACGATTTGATTACGATTCCGCTACATCCTTCCTCAATTGGATTCATCTTGGACTTTGGCTTTGAAACTGAAGAGGAAATATCAACCCAAGTCAAAAGAAGATCAGCCCAAGCCCAATTTTGTATTGCATTGACCAAGACCAAGGCATAGGATTCCGTGCCTAAGACGAAAAGACGGAAGGATCCATCTTGCACACTTACCCGATCGGATTGCCATTTACCCGATCGGGTATTTCTGCAATTGGACGTTACTTGGCTCTTCTTCAACCGAGCTTAAATGAGTGCATTAATGCTTTGACTAGGGTACGAATTTGGACGAGGGATCAGCAGCCATGCATCCCTATAAAAGCCAATGATCATCACACACAATTATCATCCAATAATTTATTATCATCTTATCATCATATACTTATCTCTTATCATACAATAACACATTTCATAGTTTGTTTCTTTCTTACAAGTTTTTAGTTTATTTCTTAGTGTGTCTCTACTATTTTTATAAGTTTTTGTTATTGGGTTGGATAATTGTTCTTTACTTTATTTCTTACATAATCGCATTCCAATTACGATAATTCCCTATCCTTGATTTACTTATGCAATTTTAATCAACATGAATTATAGTCTCACTAGTATCATTCTCATAATATTGTTGTTGTTAGGAAATCAATCTAAAATTAATCTAGTTAAAACCAAAATATTATTTAGCATGTCACATTATATTTTACCTAATCATATAATCCTAAAAATTATCACTAGAATCACTATTAATATAATCACCATAATCACTTTAGTATTTATATTTCATAGTTTAATTTCATACATCTTTTTCTTATTAATTTACTTAATCACATGATCATATAAATTAGATTAATTCTAATATTGTAAGATTAACATTGTGTAAATAAAATAAATAGAGTTGTAATATTTGAAATGACTTATGAGTTAAATGAATTAAAAGAAGAGTAGTTACCAATTGATCCATCTAATTGTTTCTTCATTTGGTCGTGTCAAATTTTATAACTATGTTTAGTGGCCATAAACAATTGTTTGTATTAGTCAATTTTTATCTTTATAACAAGAGTTGGGATAGGAATTAGGACTGCCAATAGGGGTTTAGTGACTTAACCATGCTGAAAGGACGTTAGGACCCACTAAAAGGTCGGTACGAATCCGGAAGGAATATACCGCTACAAGGCCTAGACAATCATAGTAATTCTAATATTGGTATCAATGAAACTTTTAATTAGTTTTACATGTATTTCTCTTTCGCTATTTCAATTTGATTAAATAGTTTATTTACCGTATTAGATAGTTTATTTCATTGTTATCTAATAAGTTTATTTTATCATCTTTCCGTTTCCGTTCTTAGATAGTTTACTTTATTATTATTATCTAGTTTATTAGTTTAGTTAGTTAGGCTTTCAATATTGTCATTTAAATATCGTCTTTAGTTAGAATTTAATTGTTGTTATTCGGATAAGAGGATTTCCCCGATCGGGTACGTGACAACCCGATCGGGTATGTCTTCTGTTTTGAGTTTTACATTCTGCACTTTACATATTCGTCATTTACATATCGTCATTTACATACTTGTCATTCTATTTTATGTTAATAGCTTATACAACCACCTCAAGTGACTCGAACTTAAATGAAAACCAATCCATAGCAATTCATAGTTAACACGTACTCCCTGAGGATCGACACCCTACTTCCCTAATTACATTCCTTATGTTGTTAGCCTAAGTGCGAGTAATTATTTTGTATCGGGACCGCGACACAACCGATCAAATTTTGGCGCCGTTGCCGGGGAGCACGGTTTTGTTTATCTATGTATTGTTGGTTTTTGTTTATCATTTCTACCATTTTTAGGTGCAACCGTACCTAAATCGTTACTAACTTTCTCTTTTGTGTTTTTCTTGTAGGTTGACAAAAATGGTGCTAACAAGGGAAGATCCAAGGTACCGGGTTTTTGAGCTCGCTAGTGGGATCCTAAGGGTCCATTTGACTTTGATTTCTCTCATTGAGGGTAACCAATTTAGTGGAAAACCAAACGAAAACCCGTCACGCCATCTACAAACCTTTTGCGAATTGTGTCAAACCTTTGTGAGGGAGGGAATCACCCAAAATCAGATTAGAGAAACCCTTTTTCCTTTGTCACTAAAGGGAGAAGCTAAATGGTGGTTCACCCGTCGTTTAAAGGAAGCCACAAGACCTATGGAGTGGGAAGAGATTGTCATTGCTTTTCACCGTAGGTTTAGAACCAGTTTGTCAAACCTATCAATTAAATCACAAAATGAAAGTGGAGAAGGTTCACAAACCAATGGGGGAGAGCGAAAGAAGAGTCGAGTGGAGACCTCAAATGATGTTGACACTACCATTTCCTTAGCTTGTCCCATTCAAACAAACAAAACCACCCCAAAAAGCACTTTATATCGCCCAAAAATTTTCAACCCATTTACCTCATTAACAACACCATGTGAACTTTGTGGTGGGATAGGGCATACACCTCAACGATGTGGGAACAAACTCACACCCTTAAACCCTTTCCACCCACAATTTCGCCAAACTCAACCCACAAATACACCTCATACAATTCCAAACTCGTCCTTTCAAAATGATCATGTGATAGCAAAAGTAGATATTAAGTTAAGGGAGGTAATCCAATCCCAACATAATATGTACTCATACTTCTTTTCAAGCTTAAACTCACTCAAATCAGCCATTTTATCTCTTCAAAAGAGAGTAGAGGAGTTGACCCCATCGAGTTCTAGCCAACACACCCAAGGGAGTGAAACACCATCGATTGTCACAATTGACATGATTAGTGATAAACCTTGTGATCATCCTCTTGGGAATAAAAAGAGTAAGGAGACTATTTTTAGGTTACCCCATGAACTTTGCAACAATCCAACACTATCCCGTCTCGAAGCCTTGATCATGAAATTGATAAAAGCTCAAGGGAAATTGGAAGAAAGAATTGGAGAAGTAGCTTTGGCAACAAACGAAGCTATTTCAAAATTGGAGGCACGGATTGGCAAAACATCTAGGCAAAAAGAAGCAACCAAAGACTCTCGCAAGGAACCTACCCTTGAAGAAGGGAAGATTCTCATTCCTTCCAAACTTAAGGACCCAGGTTGTTTCAACATTTCTTTCACAATGTGTTTTCATAAGGTCAAAGGTGCGTTGTGTGATCTAGGGGCCGCTATTAGCGTCATGCCTTTTGATTTCTATCATGACCATTGTCCCATACAAATGAAATTCACAAGTACTAGTCTTCAACTAGCCGACGGATCTATGCATACTCCCGCAGGAATTGTGGAAGATGTCCCAATACGGATTGGGTACTTCGTCGTTCCCGTCGATTTCTATGTCATATTTTCAAAGAAGGAAAGGAATGACTATATTATATTAGGAAGACCCTTCCTAAATACGGTTGGAGCTTGTATAGATGTGAAAGGAGAAAAGATCACATTTGAAATAGATGGATCGAGTGCCACCTTTGATAAAAAGGGGAATGTGTTGAGCGTTGGAGATGGCGACCTAGAGGCTTTCAAAGCTGCGGAGGCATGATTAGAATGAGATTGCCATGGGTGTTGGCAAAAGGTAAATGAGGAAATTCAAGGACAAATCCAGCTATAAGGAGCTTAAATACCTTCATAAGGCTTAAGGAGGGATAGCAAAACATAGTCTAGCATGACTTAAAAATGCGCTTGTCGGGAGGCAACCCGTCTTTTCTTTTCTTTTCTTTTTCTTTATGCATTCTTTCTTTTACTTCTAAGACAATGATTTTAATTTGGACTATTTTATTTGGACTCTATTTTTGGATTTTGTGTTGTAATAGTTAGGAACAATTTTTTCGTTTTTACTTGTTATTGTGCATGTTTAGTTGGTCGTTTTTTGTACTTAGAATCGGAGGACCTATTAAGACAAGAAGGAGCTATCCTTGGCCCAAGTTGCCAAGATCACTAAGGTTAGTAAGTATTTGCAAGGACATAGCCAAAAGGTAAGAGCAAGTGGCAAAGAAAATAGAAACAAAAACCGGACCAGCAGGTTTCCCTGATCGGATCCTTGTATACCCGATCGAATAAATTGGCTGCCTCGTGTTTTGCTCTAATTTCTTCTATAAAACCCACTTGCTACCCTTTGCCTACTGCCTTATACCCGTGTTCTTCAATTTCAAAGCTCAAAATTCTCTCCAAACCTTCAATTCTTAGTCTATTCTTACAAAATTTGTTCCTATAGTTCATCAAGGGCTACTTCTAAGCATCATCAAGTAAGTTATTTCTACTTTAGTTACTTCAATCTCTCTATATTTTTCAGAAATCCAACATCAACAAACCCTAACTCAAATTTGGGGGTTCTTGAGTTTGATTGCAAAACTTGTTTAAATTGGATTTCTAATGATTCTTACATGCTATAGAGTGAATTTTAGTGATTAATTAGGATGATTACTATGATTTGGATGCCCATTTGCTAATTAGGATACTCTTCTTTACTATATGCTTTTGCTTAAGTGGTAGTATGATGCTTGAATTCATGCTTTGTACTATGAATTTATGATCTTATCATGTTAAGTTAGCATTAGTACCTTTAGGTAGTAGCCAAACTCATGATTCAAGTATATGTTGCTCACCTAATTGACATTTTGTTATGCTTAATAGCATCCAATTGTGCTCAAAAAGATGGCATGATAATGTTTCACTAAGGTAGCTATGCTTGAATTTGTGTTCAAAGCTTAGTACTATAACACTTGTGTTTACAAATGAAGTGTTTTAATACTAGTTATTTGTAGAAAATGGCACCTACATTAAGGAAATCAAAGAGGGCAAAAACCTCCACTCAAGGAGAGAGTAGTAGAGCACAAGAGGAAGATATTGAAATGCTTGATGCAAACGATCAACCCGAAAATCAAGGGAATGCCATGCATGATCCTAACTTTCCGGATGTAGAATTTAGTTCACACAAGCAATGGCAAAATTGGTGTATACTTAAAAGCAAAGGTATGAGGGCTACCAAGTTCCTCACTGTTTCTTCTTTAAGGCATATGAAACTTTATGAGCATGTTAAAGTGTTATTTAGGGGCCTAGGTATGCATGCTAGTATGAACTTTAGCTATGAGACCTACCCTCAATTAACCCTTGAATTCTTAAGCTCATTCGAGTTACATAGGTCTAGAAATAGAAATAATATGCCTCAAGTTCAGTTTCGCTTGTTTAATGATGATTATAATATGAACTTAGAGAACTTTGCTAGATATTTTGGTCTCACCACCGAGGATACTGTTACCTCACCTCCGGAAGGCTTCGATGTTAGCCTGCTTTGGAGTTCTATTTCGACTTACCCTGTCTCTCATTGGGACCATGTCCCACATCAACATATCCATCATCCCACCATTAGAATCTGGCAACGATTCATGGGATGGACCTTCTTGGGTCGTGCTGAGCCTCATTTGGTGAGACGAGTGGAGTTAGAAATGTTAGGAGGATTTTTGAATGTAAATGGTGATGAACCATGGTCTATTAGTATACCGTATCATTTTGCTGTTCAGTTGACCAAAGCTATTAATCCTAAGAACACTGTCATTGTCTATGAAGGTCTTATCACTCACCTTGCTATGCGAGTTTGTGGTTTTAACCAAGCCACCACCGACCTCCAGGCATTGACTACACCTCCCACCCAGATGGGAAATGGGTTGGATTACGCTTATTTTTTTCAGCTCAACTGGTTTCGTGCCTCTCACCCCCATATGATTTGGAGGATAGCTGGCCGTGATTCGGTCAAGTTGACCGCCGAGTTAGAGCAAATTCCATTTCTTCGGCAGCGTCCTCAACTTCAAGAGGGTGAGACTATCTTACCCCGACCTACTTACTACCTTCCTCTTGGGGATATTACCCACATTGACCCCCCTGTTCAACTTAGATCCTGCCGCCCGGAGGTAGGATCATCCTTTCACTCGTCCCATGCTGCGGGCGATGTGACCGCCATGTTTGAAGCCCTAACCTTGTCCGTTAATAGAATTCAGTTCGACCAGCAGCTTGCTTTGCACCCCATCTATGATCACTTTGCTAGGCAAGGTGTGATTAGACCTGAGGGCCCCCACCCGTCTTTTTATACTTGGCCCGAGGGGGGGTATGGTACTACTTATGATGCAGGTGTGCAGCAGACCGGACCGGATTACTGTGGAACCGACTATGGCGTCGAGAGTTTTGGGGGGTATAGAGGTGATTTTGGAGATCACCAAGTAGGAGAGTACCAGTCCTTAGGTGCTAGCAACCCAACCGGGATCATTGCTTCTCGTGGTAGTTATTATTCTGCAGATGATACCTACTATACAGATGCTTCTGGATTCGCATCCGAGCCACCTCCTTCTGAGAGGAGAGGCCGTAGCTGGTGGCCTTTGTGATTTGATGATGAGCTCCCCTTGTTTATACTAGCTTGGGGGAGGCTAGACATTTTGTAAGAATTTTATTTCTTTCCTTTATTTTTCGCATTTTTTTGTTTTTCTTTTTAAGCCCTTTTTTCCCATTAGAATTTCATATCGTTTCTCTGTTCCATGTGCTATCAGCCGTTTCTCGGTTTGTTTCTGTTATAATTGCCTGCACATTGAGGACAATGTGAAGTTTTAGCTTGGGGGAGGATTTGCATTTAGGAACTGCATTTAGGATTGCATGTAGATTTTTAGTTTTCTTTTTAGTTTATTTTCTTTTAATTTTCTTAGTTTCTTTTTAGTTTTTATTGAAAAATCGAAAAATCAAAAAAAAAAAAAGATCATTTCCATCTTACATTTCTCATTTTATAGTTTTTATAAGATGAAGTTTCGTTATTTTATGAGGAATTATGCATTCATGGGGATGTCTTGTACACAGTAGGTAGAAAATTGCATTTGGACTTAATTAAGCTTGATCTTGACTTTGGTAAGCTACTCATATTGTAAGGTAGAGCCTCCAGTGGTCGGTACATCTGAACCCGATCCCAGCTTAGGAGTGAGTAGTTTCTCCTTATAGTCTGTGTTACATCAAAACGCATAAGTATGGTTTTTATTCCATTTTCTATAAGTATTACTGTCATGATCTACATTTTGAAGCCATTCAATCTCTTGTTCACATTTCGCAAAAACACCCTTCTTCCTAGCTACATTATAATATTGCCTACCCTGGTTGAGCTAGTAACCAACTATATGTGTAGGGGTGTTCTGTGCTTTTGCGATGTTCTGATAATGCCACCATTTGGTGTGAACTTGTCTCGGGATTGCTGATTCCCTGGTTTTGATGTGAAAGAGAAAAAGAAAAAAAAAAAGAGCTTTGAAAAATGATGAAAAATGAAAAAAATGAATTTAAAAAGCTCAAAAGAAAAAAAAAGAAAAGAAAAAGAGGAAAAACGCTTCCATGAAAAGAAAAGAAAGAAAAATTATGGGAAGTTGTGACAACCCTCGCGAATGCGGAAATAAAACATAACAAGCATGTGATATATAAAGCGGAAAATACGGTATTTTAAAAATCTTTATACATGCAAGATAGAAATACGAGGAATGTCAGTAATTACAAACCAAATATAAAATACTACAAGAGACGTAGTATCTCAAAATGTTAACCAACAACAAAGTCATTAGCAACTAGCTAATCAACGTCTAGAGGTGTTTCATCCAGGGACAACGCCCGCTAGCTCACACCCGAACCCAAAATACCACAAGCAAAAAGCCCTCCAATCAAGCAACCTGTTAATCCATGAAAAACATGAACGCCACAGTCAGTGGGGAGTAACTCCGGGTTCTCCCAGCCATATCACATTAAACGTACATAAAAGGAAATACAAAGTAGAAGCATGCATATATAATTATACATGTGAGATACAATAAGGATAGATAGGCAATTCGATACATCATAATAAGAGCATACGAGTTACAAGTCCGAATCCATCATAATATACAAAGACTCGGGGAAGACACTCTTAGGCAACCGAATACGCTCACTAGGGCTTGCATCTCACCGTTAGCGGTATAAGTTTGATAAGATTGAGACTCGACAAACAACCATGACAAGTCATGCGATGATCCCAATAAATCCATCATATTATCATCCATTCAAACATACCAATACATTGACAGTTCAATCAGCACTGGACCCATGATCCAATCATTTTAACCATTTGACCTTTATATCGAAATTTTCAACTTTATATCTGAAATTTGGGACATTTATGCAACCAGGAACAATTTTCTCTTGACATGAATAATATTTTAGCTTTATTTTCTTAATTAGTCACTATTTATGCCATTTTTACATTAAAAATTCATAAATCATGCAAGACAAATCACATAAGTCTGAAATTTTCCAGTATGACCAGAAAACATGCATGTGACAACATACTAAAATTTCATCATCATATTCAAATCGGAAGTATATTTTCTAAATTAGTCACTATTTATGCCATTTTTACATTAAAAATCCATAAATCATGCTAGACAAATCACATCAGTCTGAAATTTTCCAGTCTGACAGGAAAACATGCATGTGACAACATAATAAAATTTCATTGTCAGATTCAAAGCGGAAGTATTTTTAACCATTTGACCTTTATTTATTTCATTTTATCATATAAAAATCATAAATCACACGAAATACGTCCACTTCACACGAAATTTTACATACAGTAAGTAAAATGCATGTGTGATATTTTGTAAAACTTTCAAGGTCAGAAGATAAGTCTAACTATTTTTAGCATTTTAAACATCATTTTACTCATTAAAATATAATAAAAATACTAAAAATCATATTTGAGCACTATAAATTTCCATAAATCATCAAAATGACCTAAAATCATATTAGGACCAGAATATATTGCCATGCAAATAACTTTGTGATTTTATCTTATAAAACACAAATTACTAGTTTTCATTAAGTTACCATAACTCGAAAAAACTATAAATCGATTATGCATGCAACAACCTTGGCTCTGATACCGCTTGTAAGTTTCTTAAACTCAATATTAGACACTTCTAATATCATTATATATTTAGTTTACTCTTAAACTAAATAAATCTTATGCATGCATAACAAAATAAGACAAAGATAAGAAGAATTTTTCCTTACATTGATTATATGACAAATATGGGCACAAAATAGGACTCCTTCCTACTTTGATCTTGAGCTTATAATGTTAGGGATGAACTTCCAAGTTCTAAGTGTTAGAACACTCCTATTAGATGCACCCAAGACTATCCCTAATCACTACTAAAAGATACTACACTAGTATATAATGGTAGTTTCCCTTAAAATAATCTAATAACCTCTTATTACTACACTAGTAATATTATTAGAAAATATGAACTCTAATATAAACTTCTTAAGTTGTAGAGAGAAGTTGGAGAAATATATGAAAGATAAGTGATTTTTGCATGTGTGTTGAATATGAGTTGGTGTGTAGAATAAATAAGAGGAAATTTTCCTCTTCAATCTTCACATGTTCCGGCCACATGCCCTCATGGAGGGGTGTGTGGTCACTTTCAATTGTTCTTAACAAGAAAGGGTTGAGTGTTTGGGTCTTTGTAGTAATCATTTGTTCTAATTCTTAATTAGAATAAAATTACAAACTAAAAACCTACCCACCATCACCACAAAACCGGTGCACCCATATAAAATGGGTGTCCATTTTATTTTTTTGCAATTTCTCATTTGTCACAAATGTGACATGTGACATGTAACATGTAATGGTTATGGGGCTTGCATGTAAATTTACCTAATTTCAAGCCATTCTCCTACAAATACCTTGGACTTAAACATTGTTCAGTCACAGTTAATATTACATTTAATAAATGGGTTTCCCATATTTGGTTAATAGATCTACAACAGTTTTTAATTATAAATCGCCCAATTTCACTATCTCAATGTTTCATAAACATCACAATTCTTCAGTAATATAACAATTAAATTACCAAATGAATGCTTATTTATCATATCAAGAAGATACATTTCTCCTTTTCACAATTTTAAAACATTGGTTCATTTAAAGGATTACTTATCTGTATCCACTATACAATTAATTAATGTACATGATTAGGAAATTGTCCTTTAGGTGTGACCTCAAGGGATCAACTGATCACCACCGTCATACGACAGTAACGTCAAACTCAATTGAGCCAATCGTTACTGATTTATGTTGACCAGTTGACTATAATATTCATCATCCCTGTGGTAATTCTTATAATGAGCTTTTAATTCTGTGATCGCACTATGTGTTAAGGACAACTTACTCCAACAAAGGAAGTGTTGTGTTGAAAATGAAAAATAAGGTTAAGAGGAGTATACGTTAGGTGTACGGTAAAAAGTCAACAAAAGTCAAATTCGCCTTACAGACCGGGATTCACAGAATCTCTCTCGCGGAAATTCCAAATACGAACCGGAAATTCTAAATTTCTACTACCGGAAATTAATTTTAACGATTAAAACTAAATTTCACTGAAACGTATCCTAAAATATTTTACTATAAAAATAGGGTACATTTGCGGGTGTTACATAAGTCGTAACTTGGTTTTTCATGTTTAATAAGCCAATATGCTGCTTTTGGCTTTGACTTTTGTTGATGGGAATTGGTATGATTTGGATTAAGTATCCACTGCACATTTGGTTATTACTAGCTTGACTTTAAGCTCCACTTGACCAAAATCATTTGTCCACCTTCTTACCCAAATTTCCCAAACCTCTTCTTTACTTTTCTAAATGCTTCCTATATTACATTTTGATCATGATTAGTTTTACTTAATGGTTTTGGATTGTCTACCATACTAGACTGCGGGCACATTCTTATAAGTTGTAGATAGGTGAGTGTCACTTCAAATTTAAACCAATATTTCCTATTTTACAAAAATTTGAGTGAAGAGTGTACCGTAAGAGTCCATTGTCAAAAAGATCATGCAAGAGCTGAAAAGGTCCAAAGAATATTTTCTATGCTGCGCCGTTATGTAAATCTCAACCATGATTCGCATTTCCCTTCGCCCTTGTTGCTGCGGGCTTATGATTCATCTACTTATTAAGAGCTTACTTTTTGAGATTTGTATGATAGATTGATCATCGTTAGCTACCCTTGTCCTAGTTATGATTGTTATGTTTGCTTGAGGACAAGCAAGGGTTTAGCTTGGGGGAGTTTGATAAGTGATATTTTGTACTAATTTATCCCCCGTTTTAGCTCGATTTCCATACGATTTATGCACTTTGTCAAGTGATTAACGAGCTAATATTGCTATTCTAGTTCTTTTGCGTGTTTTGACTCGTTTTATAGGAAATGAAGCGGTTTTGCTATATTTTCCTACTTTATGGAGCAAAGACACAAGGATACGAGTTTTCAAGGATTTGATGATAGCCAGTTCACGATTTGATTACGATTCCGCTACATCCTTCCTCGAATGGACTCAATTTGGATTTTGGCTTTGAACTTTAAAAGGAAATATCAACCCAAGTCAAGAGAAGATCAGCCCAAGCCCACTCCTGTATTACATTGACCAAGACCAAGGCATAGGATTCCGTGCCTAAGATGAAAAGACGGAAAATCCATCTTACACATATACCCGATCGGATTGCCATATACCCGATCGGGTATTTCTGCAATTGGACGTTACTTGGCTCTTCTTCAACCGAGCTTAAATGAGTGCATTAATGCTTTGACTAGGGTACGAATTTGGACGAGGGATCACCAGCCATGCATCCCTATAAAAGCCAATGATCATCACACACAATTATCATCCAATTATCTATTATCATCTTATCATCATATACTTATCTCTTATCATACAATAACACATTTCATAGTTTGTTTCTTTCTTACAAGTTTTTAGTTTATTTCTTAGTGTGTCTTTACTATTTTTATAAGTTTTTGTTATTGGGTTGGATAATCGTTCTTTACTTTATTTCTTACATAATCGCATTCCAATTACGGTAATTCTCTATCCTTGATTTACTTATGCAATTTTAATCAACATGAATTATAGTCTCACTAGTATCATTCTCATAATATTGTTGTTATTAGGAAATCAATCTAAAATTAATCTAGTTAAAACCAAAAATCTTACTTAGCATGTAACATTATATTTTACCTAATCATATAATCCTAAAAATTATCACTAGAATCACTATTAATATAATCACCATAATCACTTTAGTATTTATATTTCACAGTTTAATTTCGTACATCTTTTTCTTGTTAATTTACTTAATCACATGATCATATAAATTAGATTAATTCTAATATTGTAAAATTATCATTGTGTAAATAAAATAAATAGAGTTGTAATATTGAAATGACTTATGAGTTAAATGATTTAAAAGAAGAGTAGTTACGAATTGAACCATCTAATTGTTTCTTCCTTTGGTCGTGTCAAATTCTATAACTATGTATAGTGGCCATAAACAATTGTTTGTATTAGTCAATTTCTATCTTTATAACGAGAGTTGGGATAGGAATTAGGACTGCCAATAGGGGTTTAGTGACTTAACCATGCTGAGAGGACGTTAGGACCCACTAAAAGGTCGGTACGAATCCGGAAGGAATATACCGCTACAAGGCCTAGACAATCATAGTAATTCTAATATTGGTATCTATGAGACTTTTAATTACTTTTACATGTATTTCTCTTTCGCTATTTCAATTTGATTAAATAGTTTATTTACCGTATTAGATAGTTTATTTCATTGTTATCTAGTTAGTTTACTTATCATCTTTCCGTTTCCGTTCTTAGATAGTTTACTTTATTATTATTATCTAGTTTATTAGTTTAGTTAGTTAGGCTTTCAATATTGTCATTTAAATATCGTCTTTAGTTAGAATTTAATTGTTGTTATTCGGATCAGAGGATTTCCCCGATCGGGTATGTCTCCTGTTTTGAGTTTTACATTCTGCAATTTACATATTTGTCATTTACATATCGTCATTTACATACTTGTCATTCTATGTTATGTTAATAGCTTATACAACCACCTCAAGTGACTCGAACTTAAATGAAAACCAATCCATAGCAATTCATAGTTAACACGTACTCCCTGAGGATCGACACCCTACTTCCCTAATTACATTCCTTATGTTATTAGCCTAAGTGCGGGTAATTATTTTTGTATCGGGACCGCGACACAACCGATCAAATTTTGGCGCCGTTGCTGGGGAGCACGGTTTTGTTTATCTATGTATTGTTGGTTTTTGTTTATCATTTCTACCATTTTTAGGTGCAACCGTACCTAAATCGTTACTAACTTTTTCTTTTGTGTTTTTCTTGTAGGTTGACAAAAATGGTGCTAACAAGGGAAGATCCAAGGTACCGGGTTTTTGAGCTCGCTAGTGGGATCCTAAGGGTCCATTTGACTTTGATTGCTCTCATTGAGGGTAACCAATTTAGTGGAAAACCAAACGAAAACCCGTCACACCATCTACAAACCTTTTTCGAATTGTGTCAAACCTTTGTGAGGGAGGGAATCACCCAAAATCAGATTAGAGAAACCCTTTTTCCTTTGTCACTAAGGGGAGAAGCTAAATGGTGGTTCACCCGTCGTTTAAAGGAAGCAACAAGACCTATGGAGTGGGAAAAGATTGTCATTGCTTTTCACCGTAGGTTTAGAACCAATTTGTCAAA
>JAIUZE010022979.1:0-10353 GCA_022085475.1 Heliosperma pusillum
TACAACCTTCGCATTTTTCTGCATGAGACCGCCAATTCAATTAATTAGTCATTTCTAAATCTAATTACATTCTTCGTATTACCCAGAAGGTTTTCTCATACAAGAATTAGTATTAAGCAGGAAGACTGTATTACCCTGAAGGTATCACATCGACCATCCCTACCGGTGTAGGGATAGTCCTCTTCGGAGTCAATGCCGCCATTTTTAATGATGAACTCAAAAGCATAGTCCATTAGGCCCCCATTACACCCTTCATTGTAGGAAGTGTCACATTCTACCAACTCTTGCTCAGATAGTGAGATTAGTTCACCTGTTACTATCTGATTTACGCCTTCTACTGCTGCTATTGCTGAAAATGCCCAGCAGCTCCCTGTATTTTTCGTTATTTTTTAATATTTATTATTTCAAGAAAATATAAGAACAAACTTCTGCTAAAAATTGAAATTATAAATAAACAAGTTTTCAAGTATACGCATATTCGTCTTTTGTTGACTACTGCGACTATATTTTTGCTTATTGTTGAAATATATCATGATTCTAACACTTATCATTTCTTCATCTTTCAGAGTACTCACTAATCACTATACACCAAAATTGTACCAAATACAATTAGTTAGATGAAACGGTGAGACTAAGTGAATATACAATAAGTAATTTTTGTTGGTGTCATAAAGTCCGATCACAATAGAGAAGATGGGAGAAGGAAACCTAGAACTATTGTTCACCATACCTCCGGCATAATTATCAGACACAGACATTTTCGGTATCATTGATAATGATATTACTAGTTAGTAACCAGTAGTCTAGTACTACATGCTTTGATAGGTGACGGTGACATTGGCATAAAAGACGGACGAAGCCAGACCACAATTATTGGTCTTACGAAGGAAAGTGGAATCTTGCTCCATCTTCACATGAAAATAGACAAGGCATCGGTTCGGGCCGGGCTATCCCTAGTAGGCCCGGACCAGGTCAAGCCAGGGTGTTGGGGAATGACCCGGTCCGAACAAGGCTACCCGACTTCACATAATTTTTTTTCTAATAGGGCGGGATCAGGTCGGGCTGGGCTCAAAAGACAAAACCTAGGCCCGACCTGCTTTTGAGCTGGCCGGACCGGGCCTAGCAGAAAAGGGCCACATAGTGGGTCGGGTCGGGTCGGTCGGGCGGACCTAGACCTGGCAAAAGCAACCCGACCTGATTGACACGACCCGAATGACCCGACCCGTGACCCGAAATTGACTCGAATTACAACACCCGAAGGTGACCCGAAACCCGATTAGACCCGACCCGACCCGAACTTGACCTGATCTTTCTTGACCCGTAACTTACCCGACCCGAAAATAACCCGATTCAAAACCGCTCAACCCGAAAATGATCCGACAAAACATAACTTTAATTGAACAAAAAAACTTAAAATGGCCTTTTGTCTCTCATTATTTGGCCCGAAAATGACCCGATCCGAAATAAGTCGACCCGGTTAACCCGAAACGCATCCGACAACGAACCCAAAACCCGAAATGACCCGACCCGACCCGAATTAACCCGAAATCAACATCCGACCCGAACTGATCCGACCCGAACTGGCCCGACCCAAAGCCGATCTGATTGACCCGTTTGCCAGGTCGGGGCGGACCCCCCCTTTTCCCATGACTATATGAAACAGGGTCACACCCACACCAGGTAGCACGGACACTTCTCCTAATCAGTCATCCCGTATCGGACACCGTGTCGGACACACGAACATTTATAAACCAGGAACGAGAGGTCGAAAGACTAAAAGAGATTGATTAGAAGATGCGTTTGGATGAGAAATGAAAATGAACTATTGTCAAAGTCAAATTTTACCTTCAATTATTTACATTTAATATCGAATACTAATACAAAAATAAAATCGAACGTTATTTATAACTATAAAAATATATATTGTTAAATTTAAATAACGTCATCCGTGTCCTAAATTTCACGAGATGTCGTATCGCCTGTCCGTGTCATGTCTGTTTTGGTGCTACCTAGCATCCACACCTATTAGACTTATCCATTTGGCAATCAACAACACTCGTATGAAGTCGAATGTATGGTTCTATAAAAATGACATTGTTTTTAATATAATAATGTTCATATTAATATCAGCAAACTTATTATTTATGCAATAATAGCTTTAAGATTTTGAATGAAACTAAATATAAGTATATCAACAATCCATATACGACGAGACAGTTAGAAACACTATTAGTAATGGAGAAATTTAGTGGAAAAACCTAGAAACGGTTTTATATAGCTAAATTTTGACGGATTGAAAATAGATGATAATTAAGGCGCTTTAGGTTATTGTATAATACGGAGTAGATCATAACACTACAAATGAACACGGAATAGTGACGAAAAAAATGTTACGGATTTTGAGCCCATTAAAAATCTCGCATTTGTGACGTAAATTTCGTCACGAACCGTCACAAAACATAGCTCGTTGACCAACCTCAATGGCGCTAATAAGATGTGACAGTTTGTGCTAGAAATTCCGTCACAAATATTGATTATATTTGACTTTTGTGACGGAATTTCTGTCACTAGTTTTGACTCATAGGGCCAATAATTGACCCATGTGAGTCCACTTTTGTGACGGAAATTCCGTCACCCAAATCAAAATTTCCGTCACAAAAATTGACACATATATAGGGCCAATAATTGACCCTTGTGAGTCAACTTTTGTAATGAAAATTTCGTCACAAAAGTTATTTTGTTAGAAGCAACGATTTGTGGATCTATTAGCATCCTTGTTGTAGAAGCTCTAGCCGTTGTAATCAGCCATTTAGAAATTTTAAAGATGATTGTTGAAGATGATAATTTATGTGCTATTAACTCGATCGGTAATACTTGTTAAATTAATTATGCATTTGCATATTATTATCTTGAATGATAACTTTATTGTGTCTTTTCTTTTCACAATAATTAATTGGTTTTTTCCAATTTTATAATTAAAAATATTATTTTTACATAGAGAAAGAAATAAGTACACCCTCCGTCCCGATAAATTGTTGTCCTTTCATTTTGGCACAAAAAACAAGGAAAGGGTGGATGACCATTTGTGGTTCTACTTTAGTGAATTACAAGTGAACAATAGACCTATTTGGTGAGCAATTACTCATAGACAACCTTCCAAATATAGAAAGAACATCAATTTATTGAAACACCCTAAAAAGGAATAGCACAACAATTGGACATAAGGGAGTTTGTCTTTTTTTCCCATATTGCGTATAGAGTACTCCGTACATGGTAAGACTCTAAAACTATTGAGATGATACTTACAAATATTGAGTGAAGTTTAATTACTCAAGTACTAAGTAGACCTGGCAAAAACAACCCGACCCGAATGACTCGACTAAAAAATGCTGACTCGAGACTCAAAACTAACCCGAGTTGCAAAACCCGAATATAACCCAAAACCCGAATTAACCCGATCCCACCAGAACTTGATCCAAAGTGCGTCGACCCTAAACTGACCCAACGACCAGAAATGACCCGATCCGAAACTAGTAACCCGGAAAAATATAATTCTAATTGAACAAAAAAAACATGAAATGACTAAATGCACTCTTTTTTTCTTAATCATTAACCCGAAAATGATCTGGACCCAAATAACCCGACTCGTTGACCCGATCAACTTACCTGAAATACACCTGGAACCTGAAACAACCCGGCCTAAACTAACCCGATAATATGATACACCCGACCTAGCCCGACCCGAATTGGCCTGACCCGAACCTGATCCGATTAACCCGTTTGGCAGGTCTAAGTACTAGTAAATAAACACTACTAAGGAAATAAAGGGATTAAGACGGACACTATTTGTTTAAGCTATATACGAGCTAAATAATACTTGCTCGGTAGTGGTTAATTGGTGTCCTTTCATTTTGTCACAAAAACGAAGGAAAGAGTGGGGGAGCATTTATGTTTTCACTTAGTAGATAACAAGTGCAAAATAGTCTCATTGAATAATCAAATTAATAATAGACTGTTAAATTTACTAAGACACCCTAAAAATAAATTAGACAACAATTAACAGGGTGGAAAATGTACAACATAGTGATAATAAAAATAAAATTTTTGGTATTTTTCCAGTGATTAATTTGTTTTGTATTTGAACCATACTATCAGTCCTAAACGAGAAATTGTGCCCATAAATTAAGTTATGACTACATGAGAGTGATTGAGAATGACCCGTTGGATGGTAGTATTACTAGTATGTGATATTGTGATAATGTGTATCTTTCTCTTCGCCTCATCAGCAAAATTGAGAATCTCACCCTTCACTATTTGTTTGTATCTTCCTTGATGACGTGCGGAATTGGTTTGTGTTATTTAAAGTCAATTATTTTGACAAATAACGAGCTATCGTATTCACGCCGTTGTAACACTTGTCAAGATGTTGTTTGGCTGATTGCTACAATATAGACTCCGTAGATTCATGAAAACATCAAAGCACTGTTGCCCGGAGATTTCCATCTATATACTCCGTTGTTCTTTTGATGAACTCCCAATTAAAATGTTTGATAAGATGATAATTCTATGGACAATTGAATAGAATTATTTCGATAAATTGAATCATATTTATATTTGAGCTCTTTCATAAGTGTTTGTTCTATACAATGGTGGAGCTAGGGGGACTAGCAGTGGCGGTCGCCCTCTCACGGATGAGAATTTTTATGTTTTTAATCAATTTTTTCGAGTCTATTTTTAATCATTAATTATTCGCGTCCCTAAAATTTTTCACCCCCATAAGTTAAATTGATGGTTTCGCCACTGGTTTTATATGATCAATTATATGTCGTTGGGTGAATTTCAGTTTGACTTAAAATTATAAAGCCTAATTTATACAATTCAAACTCAAAATACTTAATCACATACTTAACCTAAAGGTGCGTAATCATGACTTTCACTGTCTAATAATTGAGCAAACGCACTCAAAGGAAAGCACATCATATAATTTTGATATTTATACTTGCGGGGACAAAATATAGACGTATAGTGGTTCACCCACTAATTCGTCATACATACACAAGAAAAAAAGTTAAATTAGTAAAATAATGATAGAGACAATGGAATCTTTAACTTACCACAAAGAGTTAGGCTATCTTATCTTACATCCAAATCCAAAATGAGGGTCACAAGTCACAACCTTGATATTTAATTTTTAACTTAGTTTTTACTGTAAATTTTAGAATTATAATATCTATAATTAGACTCCCTCCTATTTGTGTTTTCTATCGTGTTTTACAACATTTTAATGGTTAATATTCTTTCCATAAAGAGGAAAAGAGGATATGAGATGTCGCAGTTATTATAACTATAAATAACAGATAAATAAGGAAAATGAAACATTTTTATGAATTTTCCACTTTAAAATATGGTAAACCTAATAACAAATAGAGGAAGTAGATGTAGTCACTTTTTCAGTTCCATTTTATTATTTACTGCGTTGCAAGTAGCAACACTTGGACTTATAAAATGCTACTTAAAAAAATCTAGAGAAACTTTTCTAATGCAGAGCTGAAAGGCCACCGAGACAAGTTGGTTTTAGACAAAAAATTAAATATTTCATCTATTCTAAATATATGAAAATTGTAAATAAATAATTAAGATAAACAGATTGATCAAGTAGTTGTATTTCAATAAAAATTATGATATGCTTGCTAAGTCCTAAGTCCTAAGTCCTAAGTCCTAACTACTGATTGAAACCCAGGGAACAATATGTTAGATTTGAAACATAAAACAATTTCATAAATATACTACTGTATTGGTAATCTGGTATTTACTCGAAATAATATTGAATAGATACCTCAACAAAATATGCAGAATATAGACTTACCACAGCTTCCCTGATCTTTAACTTGAACAACGGCACCTTTCTTCCTCCAATCAACACTCTCCGGCAAGTCATCACCAACCTGAAAAGCATACCGACCGCTGTTCGACCGACCCAACCGGCTCTTTGTTCTAGGCCGGGTTCCCAAGTACATGGATCGATACTCCTCGTTGGTCAAATCCGCAAACCTGTTCAACCCAAGTTTGAAACTCCGGTTTCCTGAATTATGCTCATCGATGTAGTGGAAATTATCTTTAAATATATTGAACCGGCGTTCTTTTTCTCCTAGACCGTTATAATTCTTTCTGTGTTTTACTAACCATGACTCGTATAAAGACATAATTTCATCATCGGGTTTGTCCAAGTTGTGGGTATTTCGATCATGATCATATGAAGTTATTGACATATCTAAAGCTGAGGAAATTACAATAAGCATGGAAATCAGGATGAATATTGATGTTTTAGGAATCCCCATTTTGTTGGAAGTTTTTTAAGTGGGTGATAGAAATGAGATAGGGGATGAATCTGGACCGACGAATTTATAAAGAATAGGTGAGGAAACCAATTATAATAACAACTTTTATTAACAACAACCACAAGTTTATAAGAAATTGGTGGGCAAATACAATTTGGGCTCACACTTCCTTATCAACATTAAAGCTACGGGTTTTTTTGTCAAATACAACCTTTAAAAAACTTTTTCTTTCAAACACCACCTTTAAAAAAACTATTTATGAAACACAACCTTTAAAAACCATTTTATGTCCAAACACGACAATTTGGTCGGACTTTGACCAACTTAAGTGATTTCCGGTGATGAGTCAGCATTGCTTAGCTTCTCACGTGTGAACCTTTTATCCTTCATTTCCCTATCTCTTCCTTTTCACTTTCACTATTCTTATTCACCTCACTCTTCATTTTCACCCTTTCACCTCTTTCTTTTCACTATATGTAACTCTTATCTTTCACCTCTTTCTTTTCTCATAATCCTTGAATACTAAACAATTAATCAACTTAATTCATATCATTATCTTGTATTATCGAAAGAAACCTGATTAGGGGTTGTTGCTGATTGGGGAGTTTTGCGAATTGGGGGTTTTTGCTTAAAAGGTAAGTTAGAGTTTACTTTTTGAATTGATTAGTTAATTATTCCTAAATCAATTTTGTTTTTATTATGAATTGATTAGTTAATTATTCTCTAAAGTAAGTTAGTGTTTGCTTTTTGAATTGATTAGTTAATTATTCCTAATTCAATTTTGTTTTATTATGAATTGATTAGTTAATTATTCTTTCAAGTAGTTAGTGTGTGCTTTCTGAATTGTTCAGTATTAATTGTGAGGGGTCTTTACTAGTATATTGTTGTTTAATTAGAGTTCTTAAATCTTTTATTGTAAAATTTGATAAATTAATGTTTTCATTGTTTATTAGATTCTTGGAAAATGAATGACAACAGTAAGGCTAGACTTAGGGTGAGGTTGGATGGTACTTTTATCACAAACCAGAGATGTAAGACTGAATATGTAGGTGGGCGTGTTTGGATGGAGATGACATTTACACAGCTAAGCTTGGATTATCTGAATAATGTATTAAGGGTGAAACTAAACATTGATCATAACCACTCCTTTTGGTATAAAAGAGATGGACTGAGCATGTTTGTTGGGAGGCATAAAATCAGATATGAAAGAGATGTAGTTGATTTGTTGAGAACAAAGGATAGTAAAGGATTTGTTAACTTGTATGTGGTCAAAGACATGACCCCAGGAGAGGTGGGGGAGTTTTATGACAATTTACGCCAAAGTACAAACCCAACTACCCCTAGAAGAACAAAGTTGGCTGTTAAAAGCATTACAAAAAGGCAAATAATAACACAACCAAAGCCTTTACAAGTTATTAAACCTCATCCTTCCCATTCCACACAACCTCTTCCTTCACAGTCCACACAACCTCAACAAAAGAACCCTAAAATAGTCACTCCTTCAACAACCACCATTGTTGCTAAATCAACTCCTAAAAAAGCTTCTAAAACAGTCTCTCATTCCACAGCCACCACTAATGTAGTTGCTAAATCAACCTCTCCTAAAACAACTCCCAAAACTGCTTCTGAAACAGCCACTTCTTCAACTGCCACCACTAAAATATTTGCCAAATCAAACTCTCCTAATTCAACTCCCAAAACTGCTTCTAAAAGAGCCACTCCTAAATCAGTTTCTACCAAAATCTCTAAAAAAACACCTTCTAAATCAGCTCCTCAAGCTGACGAATCTTCTGATTCTAATTATGAACCTAGTGAGCTTAGTGATGATGAATTTGATGGTTTAGAAGATGAAATAGGTGAAGATGAGTTATTTACTGAAATTGATGAACCTGATATACTAGAGAATGTGGAAGATGATTTATATGGTTTGTTTAATGATTTACCTGTTGAACAATTGCAAACAAATGAGGACAATGAAGAGGGGAAGAAGATGTGGTGTTATCAGATGAGGAAGAATTAGATAGTGAGGCAGATTCTGATGTTGAGCACAAAAAGTATCCAACTTTTAATCCAGCAATTGGATTTAAGGGATCTGTTAACTTGACTAAAGGGCTGAAATTTCCAAACTATAAGGTTTTTAAGAAAGCTCTGAGGTTTCATTGCATTGAAGAGGGGTATGACTATTACTATTTGCACAATTGTGTGAAGAGAGTTAGTGTTTATTGCAGACAAAGGTGTGATTGTGTGTGGGATAAGAAGAGGGGTAAGCTTGGGAAGTGTATTTCTGGTAGTATAAACAAATGTGGGTTTAGAGTTCATGAAAGGTTATTAGAGAGCCAGAACACCTTCCAAATAAAGAGCCTCAAATTAAAACATAAGGACAATTGCACACTGGCTGACAGAAACACAAAGGTTACTTCAGAGTATCTTGCTGAGAAATATTTGGATGAGTTTAGGTTTGATCCATATTACAAGATCAGTGCCTTAATGGGAAAGGTTATGAAAGATTGTGGTGTTGAGGTAGGGTATCATAAGGCTTATTTAGCAAAGAAAAAAGCCTATGAGATGATATATGGAATGGATGCAGCAATACAAGAGGGTTTGGGACTTTGCTGAGACTGTGAAGAAACATAACCCTGGTAGTTCAATGTTCATTTCACTTAGTTCAATTGAGAGACCCCCACCATGTTTTCAAAGGATGTATATGTGCCTACATGCATGCAAAGTAGGGTTTGTGAGTGGTTGTAGGCCAATTTTAGGCCTAGATGGGTGTCACTTGAATGGGCTATATCCAGGGATCCTCTTGACAACTGTTGGGAAGGACAGTAACTGCAACATATTATCCTTAGCATGGGCAGTAGTTGAGGTGGAGAATAAGGAGATATGGACATGGTTCTTCAACTACTTGTACAAGACATTGAGTCTGTTGCACATGAAGTGTGACAACCCTCGCGAATGCGGAAATATAAAACAAACAAGCATGTGAATTATATTGCGGAAATAGGTAGTTTTAAAAACTTTTATACATGCAAGTTAAATAAAACGAGGAGTGTCAAAATGTTACAACTAAGTACGGAAATACAACAAAGAGACGGGGTCTCTTAAATGTTAGCAAAGAACAAGTGTTTAGAAAAACTAGCTAAAATCGTCTAGAGGTGAAACTTGCAGGGACAACGCCCGCTAGCTCACACCCGAACCCCAAAATATCATAGCCAAAAAGCCATCCAAGCAAGCAACCTGTTCATTCATGAAAAACATGAACGCCACAGTCAGTGGGGAGTAACCTTGGGTTCTCCCAGCCATATCACATTAAACGTACATAGAAGGAAATACAAAAGTAAAATCATGCATATATAGATATACATGTGAGATACGATAAGAATAGATAGGCAATTCGATAGATAATGATAAGAGCATATGGAATACAAATCCGAACTCATCATGTTATTCAAAGACTCAGGGAAGACACTCTTAGGCAACCTGAATACGCTCACTAGGCTGTACATCTCACCTTATGAGCGGTCTTTCAAAAAAAAGTTTATAAGATTGAGACTCGACAACAACCATGCCAAGTCATTCAATGATCAATCATATAATCATTCATGTAATCATCCATCCAAACACACCGACACAATGACGACATCTCTCACGGTAAATGAAACGCACTAGCATCGTGTACAATAGCAAGACAAGCCAATGGAAGCTCATGGGATAAGACGTTTCCCGGAACCGTATACGATAAGACGTTTCGTATACTCATGACCTACACAAAGAAGTTCACGGGATAAGACGTTTCCCGGAATCATGTACGATAAGACGTTTTGTACACACAAGACTCTAATCCTCTTGGTAGGACGACGATAATAATACGGTCCTAGTCTAAACCTGGCCAGACTCTCGGAATAAGACGTATTCCGATTCGACATGTGGTAAGACGTTCCACATCCAAGACTCGGTCAATCATAGACGCCGAGTACCCCAAATTCGGTCAACCTTCACGAAAGAGGCGGAAAGA
>JAIUZE010022980.1:0-14728 GCA_022085475.1 Heliosperma pusillum
ACCGCAGGGTTGAACTGATCGTCTTGAAGTATCATGGTAATGATCTCATCCTGTGAAGCTCTGACAAATCGATCTTCTTTAAATAGAAGGCTAAATGCTTGTTCGTCTAGACAAGGTGTCTGACGAGTTTTGACGGTAGGAACCGTTTCTGAAGGGATAAAGTAGCAATCCTGGAAGACCTCAATTCCAGCAAATTGTACTCCCTTGTAACGCCAAGGTTTGGGAAACCCATGAAAGTATTACTGGCTTCCCTCTTTAACAAAATATCCATTTAGAGTAAGAAGATAAGGTTGCATCTGGATTCCTTTCTCTTTTCGGTTCTGAACTTGAGTAAGCATTTCTAAGGCTTCCTCTTTCGTAGGTTTGTATCCCAATCCCAATGGTATCTTTCCAGATTTCCTTCTTTTTAAGGTGCAAGGGTACTCTTCCTGGTAAAGTTTATAGGCATCCCTGGGAAGTATCCCTGAGACTTGAGCATGTGGTTGACCACTAAGTTAGAGTATGGGTTGAAATATAGAGGTGCCAACTCACTCTATACGAGATTCACACTCTGAAATCCTCCAAGCTCGTATATTGGATCTGTGATTACTTGATTGCAAGACGTTTTCTCTATCACAGCCTTGCTTGATAGGTGACGAAGTGATTGTCACTACTTTGCCATCCAGAGAAATTTTGATCTTCTGGTGTAAGGTAGATGTTACTGCTTTAGAAGCGTGAATCCATGGCCTTCCCAGAAGTATGTTAAAGGATGCTTCAATGTCCACAATCTGGAAGTTAACCTTCCGCTCAATTGGCCCAGTGGCTATGGTGAGGTTGACTAGCCCTACAACCTTACGCCGTGTCCCATCATATGCTCGAACACCTTGGTTGGTAGGAGTCCAATCTGATTCTTTCATGCCCAACTTACGTGATGACTTTAGTGGTATGACATTGACTGCGGAGCCATCGTCTACCATAGTCATTGATATATTCTTCTTTAGGCACGTGATTGTGATATACAGAGCGAGGTTGTGATCGACTAGCCCCGAAAGGAGGCAAGTCTTCATATGAGAAAGTAACTGGGTTACTTAGCTTGACTGAATCTTGGAGGACCAAGTTGACTACATCGTGAAGCGTAGAGTCATGTGCTACATTTAGTTTTGCCAATGCTTGTAGTAGAGTCTGGCGATGGGGAAATAAACTTACAACTAATTGCCAGACTGAATGACCAGTCTTTGTCTTCTGTAGTTGTTTTAGTAGATGGTTAGCAGATGTAACCTCGCCATCATTTGGGGTGAGGACGGTGGTGTTAGTAAATGGACCACTGGTAGTAGAATTGTTCTGAGGGACACTTTGATAAGGGCGTTCTGATCGGGTAAGATAGTCTACATCTTAATATTCGCTATCTATCGCTTGAGAATGTTTTGTGAGGTACTCATCCTCATCCTCATCGTCCCATATTCCATTGACGGTATTGAGTTCTTTCAAACTGATGATTTCAGTTTCTAAAGTGATGACTCGTTCAACCATGTTGTCACATGTTGTGATCACCTCTTGCATTACAGATTGTTGGAATAGGACTGGAGCTCGTGGTACGCCTTCTTGGGGTGTGGTGCCCGGAACGCGTAGGGATGTCACGATAGTTTCGAGGTCTGAAACCTGTCTACTCATATTTCTTACCCATGAGATGAAGTCATCGATGGTAGGAGAAATGGTGGAATACCTTTCTTCATTTTCGAGCATGTTAATTTTATCTTCAACTGGGGAGATGAGGTGTGAACAATCCAAGGTAGATGCCTCATTCGTGAACGTTAGAACTCCAAGAGGATTCTTAGTGTTGTTGGGTTTGCCTCATGGGGTATGCGTAGACGACCATCCTCAATCATATGTTGAAGGACATGCTTCCACTTGAAGCATTTCTCTGTGTCATGCCCCTTGCCTCTATGATACTCACAGTAAGCGTTCTCCATCCCAGAACCGACACTTCTTTTCTAGGTCAGATGTAGGTCCTATGGGTCGGAGTTTGCCTTGTTGTTTAGCTTTTTCAAGGCATTGGACTATGTATCGCCGATGTTGGTGAATTCTCTTTGGTGGTTATTCTTCCTATGTGTTTCAACAAGGTTGTCTTCATCAGCCTTGTTAGCTAAGCCATAAGAATGACTCGTTGAGCCTTGATACCCACGACCTACCGTTTGGGACAAGAGTCCTTTTCGGATGTTGTCTTCACTTCTTGTTCTCAGCACAGTCAAGTCTTTGGAAGACTTTATATTTTGGTACCTGAGATGGTTTCCATAAATGGGTCTCATGTTGTCCACGAATTTCTCTACAAGGGTAGCTTCATCTGGACGTTCAACAAGTTGTGTGCTAGTTTTTCTTCGCTTACTTAGGGAGTCGACGAAGCCTTCTTTCTCATTTTGGGTAAGAACCTCTAGAGTACGCTTATTGACTTAAATGTGATTCAAAGGGTTCTGATGTCCCTTGAACTTTGGGATGTCAGTCATATTAAAGTTGGCTGGCAATTGTGCTTTCACAGATTCATACTTGCAATTGTTCTCCCTATAAATGTCGTCCCCATTAAGGTACATTAGTTGCTCCTCCAAGTACTGGAGTCGTTTTTCATCTTCGGCAGGAACCAGTTTAGGGTTGGCTTCAGGTTGCCCCCAAAAGGTGGAAAGTTATCATGCACACTATTAGGAATGTTTAGAGGAGGAAGCCTAGTTTCCACGGCAATAATTCGACCCTTAATGGCATTTAGGCGAGCATAGGCTTGGTCTTGACTTGCTTGAAGACGAAGGAGCGCAGCTAGCATTTGATCATTACCATTTGGTCCGTGAACACTGGAGTGACTAGCTCCAGGTATCTTGAAATTGAGGTAAGAGACCGAAGACGGATCAAAACACGGTCGACCATTCTAGCACACTTACTCAAAAAGACTCGACTTGTGAAGTGGGAGTGTGCCAGTGTGTTTAAGTGAGTTTTGGAAAATGACTAGTTTTGAAATGTTTGTCCTAGACAACCGTAGTGTGGTTGTAGGACTGTTGACTCGAAGTGGAGAAATGATTTTGACTAGACAATTGGACAGAATTTCGACTCATTTCGTGCTACCTCAGGCCACTTTTGAAAATGCTTTATAGTTTTAAAAAGGATTTTGATTTTGAAAAGCTCGTCATGGTTTATTTACAAAATTGTGATCATGTAAGGGTTATACACATTTAAACAGGCATTATAACGGTATGATGAGTGCATTTAAAACGGTTTTGGAATAAAGCGTGGGTTTCCAAACCAAGTAATCAAACCCAAGGTATGTGCAGAGTTCCGCGCCAAACATGAGTAAGGCCAGTTCCTAGTCCATTTCCTCGAGTAGTGAAAGCCCTTGGTGCTAACATGAGTATACACCGCGGTATGGTTGACATCAATCGCTATCCATCCTTAGACCTAGATAAGAATTTGGACTGTCCAGAAAGGACGATTAGTCGAAAGGGTTGGGTTAGGCCTCAGAAGGCCGAATAAAACGACCTTGGAAGGTCGAGTAATGAAAACCGAAAACTGTCTCATACATACAATTCCCTAACCTTGTTTAAGTTTCACCCTAGGTACACGTAGGTGTATTTTCCCCAGCGGAGTCGCCAAACTGTGATACACGGATTCGCGACCACGTGCCAGGCTGTGGCGTGAGGAACCGCGGTCGGGCGCGCTTGAAAAGGGACAAGCGTAGAAATACGCATTTGTGGAGTCGCCACCAACTTTTGTGGCAAGTTGGAGCCGTTTGAAAATCTCATGCCATGTCATGACACAAATTAATGACATGAACACCAAGAACTCGTTACCCTTAGCATTCTATGTCTAGAATAACTCTCGTGGATGACAATGAACACGGATGTTCACAGAGATCTGGAGTAAGGGGTGAAGGTACGTATTAAAATGTTATTTAATCGGACACCTAATCCCGCCCGCCTCGATAGCGGCCTTTACTAATTATTAGGAAACTCTTCTGTACTCGATATGTTGTCGTTTAAATGCATGCTATGCAACATACACCTTTTAATCCTAGCATGTGAATCAGACTATGTCGGTGAGCATGTAGTTTAGCAATAAACTAAGTCAAATAGGATCTAGATTGATAACATGTGAGAAGACAATTAAATAATACAATTGTTGCAATAATTAATGACTAGATAAAATTACAAAATAATTACAAAGATTACAACGGATCTCGGGATCTATCACGTAAATATACCCAAAAGAAATATTTAAAGAAAAGAAAAAGAGTCAGAAAATTAAAGGAAAGATTAACAGTAATACTAGAATTAGTCGATTAATTAGTAATTAAGGCTACGTCGTGACGATAAAGGAACTTCAGGTACATAATCCAACCCAGAACAGGCGTATCAGGTAATGCGTCCTTTGGAAGAGGCGCATCAACCCCTGCGTCTGTTCTAGAGGTGGGTTCTTGCTGTGAAGCCAGAATCGCGATCAGTTAGTATTCGTTGGTGATTTTATGGCTTATTATCGATCTATAAGTCGAATAAAGATGATTTAATAGATTAATTTGCACTAAATTATATCAAAGACGAATTCAAAGACTAGATATGAACATATCTAACCTTTAAAGATACGATCTTGATCTAAAGATGACAAAAGTGATTTAAATAAAACTATTAAAAAAAAGGTTTTGAAAAGGTTTCACATAAATCCGACATGGATCTTACATGACTTCGGAAATGATTGTGGGCCAGATTCAGAAGATTTCGGACATATTCAATTTCATTAAGTCGTTTGGAAACGTTTATCATTTTCTTGTAGTTTTTAGCCTTTGGCGTAGGTCTTCTCGTTTGGTTAGCTGATTCCATTTGATCCCTAGCCTGATATAAATTTCAATAGAAGGCTAAATTATTTCAAGAAGATTTATCAAGCCTCCACTTCCGAGAGCTTGAACCATGATCGTGCCAAATATAAATCGCCTGAAGAAGAGGATATCTCACCACCAATTTCTCCCCCTCCAACCAAGAAGATGGTGCGACTGTCCGATCACTCTAAACCCACCGCGGTTATGATTCCTAGGGGTATTTCTAGTCCCCAAATTGAAGCCACCGACTTTGAGATCAAGTCGACTTTCATTACTCTTATTTAGAGGAGCCATTTTAGTGGGAGCCCAACTGAAGATCCCAACTTGCACATACAAAACTTTTGTGACTATTGCTCAACCATTAGGCCAATGGGTGTCACACAAGATCAGATTCGGGAGAAGCGTTAACGTTCTCTGAAGGGTAAGGCTAAGCTATGGATCAATTGCCTTGACAGAGTAACTTTAGGCATCACCGATTGGAGTGGCTTGACTCTTATCTTCTATCAAAAGTACTTCCCTCCGGAATAGACCGCTCTTCTTAGAAGCCAAATCACTGGGTTTCGACAAAGGGGAGATGAGAGTTTATTTGAGGCATGAGAGAGGTACAAAGAGCTTCAAAGGTAGTGTCCTCGTCATTGGTTGGACCCATGATTTCTTGCCATAACCTTCTATAATGGGTGTTGTGTCGAGTCCCGACGTATCTTGGATTCCGCCAAGAATGGAAGATTTGATCAAATTGATGTGGACATTGCTCATGCCGCCATTAAGTCCATGGCGATTCATGATTCTCAATATAACAATTCTCGTGCTATGCCATTTACATCTAAGCAAGAAGACCTCAATTTTTCACCTTCTCCGAGCTCAAGTGGCCCTTCTCACACAAAAACTTCAGGAATTTCAAGGTCGGTTTTTCACTTTGCCACATCCAATGCTCAAAGACAATAAGGGCGGTTACCTTCTTAAGGATCACAACCACATGAAACTCTTAAAGCCATTTCTTTGAGAAGTGGTAAGCATTATCATGGACCTTTTATGCCCATGGATGATGAGGTGGTCAAGCAAGATTCGAAGCTTGGGGGAGGTGCTAAGAATATTGGTAAGGCAAGAGAGGAGCCCACTATGGTTGATTTTGATGGGAATATGCCCAAGATCAAAGTGAAGGATCCCGAAGCTCCGATCAAGATCCAAGTTCCCTTTCCTCAAAGATTGGCGAAACACAAGGAAAAAACCACGTTTAGTAAACTGATGGATGTTGCAAAGGATTTATAAGTAACAATCCCTTTTACAAAATGCTTTCCCAAGTTCCCTATTATATAAAGTTTTGAAACGAAATTCTCAAAAAGAAGCGATCCTTCGATGAAGTAATGACCGTATCTTTCACTGAAGCGTGTAGTGCACTCTTAAAAAATTAGTCTCTCCCAAAAATTAAGGATCCTTGTAGTTACTCCATCTCTTGCACTATAGGCACAAATACCATAATTAAGGCTCTTTGCGACCTAGGTCCTCGCGTAAGTGTAATGCCCCTCTCAGTTTGTGAAAAACTTAACATGGGTGCTTTATGCACAAATATTACTTTGCAAATGGCGGACCATTTTCTAAAAGAAACTTTGGGTATTTTAGAAGATGTACTCGGGAAAGTTGTTAAGGTTTTCATTCCCGTTAATTTCCTTGTACTTGGCATGGCTGAGGATTCTCAAATCCCAATTATTTTGAGTAGACCATTTTTGCATATCGCGGTTGATGTGACGAATGGGAAGTTGACTTTAAAGGTAGCAATGACCGAGTGATTTTTAGCATGAACAATACCTTTAGGAGCCCAATGTTGCAAGAGTCAAGTGATATACTTAACAATGTGGATTATTTCTTCTTCTATGCCTCGATCCTTACTGACGCATCCGTTAGAGGTAGATGTTGGTGTTAACTTTTTTACATATGAGGATACTAAGAGAAAGAATGCTAAGACTGCTAGAAGGGCTATTCATTTAAAATCTTGGCTTGGATGAATGTGAAGAATGATATGAATGAGAGCTTGGATGGTGGTGAGCTCGATGATAAAGGATTATCGATGAAGATGGTGGAAGTCTAGCAAGATTTTAACTTGCGCTTCTCAGGAGACAACCCGTGTTTATTTTCTTGTTGAGACAATTTACTTATGTTGGTTTTGGACAATTAATTTGGTTTTTATGTAATAGTTAAGACAATAAGACGTTTATTTATATCAAGAATTGTAGTAGCTTGACCTTTGCAGGTACTTTGGTGCTTAGATTAGACTACCCCATTCTCAAGCTAGCTTAGGGGAGCTTTTACGCGGTTGTATGCTTTCTTTCCCTTCCTTTAATTCCATTGTGTCACCAATTCTCCTCTTGTTGGTCATGTTTGTCCTTCTTTATGTTTTCTGCACTTAACCCCGTTTTACACATTGAGGACAATGTGTTGATCTAGCTTGAGGGAGGTTGGTTTTAAAAATTTGAAAAAATCTAAAAAAATTGAAAAAATTACAAATTTCATAAATAGTTGTTTTTTGTTGTCCACCTTTTTGTGTTGTGCATAATGTTATCCTTCCTTGCATTTCCCTTATTGTAGCTTTGATTTTAATGATTCATACTTTTGACGGGTTTTTGCATGCTTGAGGATGTCTTGACATAGTGGGTGATGGATGAAATATGGACAAATTAAACTTTATCTTGACATTGGAAAGATACATACATTGTAAGGTAAAGCCTCCGGTGGCTGGTACATCTATACCCGGTCCTATCTAGTTGAGAGTAGTTTCTCCTCTTGGTGTGTGTTACATCTATACGCACAAGTATGGTCTTTGTTCCATTTTCTATAAGGTTTTCTATCATCATTTGCATTTTAAAGGCATTCTATTGACTTGCTTACATATATTACCCAAAAACAAATACCCCTTTCTAGCTACATAAAACATTGTCTACCCTTGCTAAGCTAGTGGTATGTTAGGTGTGTTGGGGTGCTCTTGTGATTTTGGGATGTTCTTAATTTAATGTTATTGTGAGCTTGTTAGACCGGGACTACTATTTCTCGTGTCTTGGTGAATGTTGTGTACATAAAAAGCATAAAAAATAAAGAAATGCAATGAAAAGAAAAGAAAGCAGCTGTGAAAAAAAATGAGAAATAAAATGAAATAAGAAGAGAAGAATAAAGAAGAATGATTATTATTTCCATGTATAAATAATTATGTTGGGAAGCATTCAAATGATTTGTAATATAAATAAGTCAATATGTTTCTTTTGGCTTAGAATTGTTATAGTTTGGGAATGCTTTGGGTTTGGATTGAGCATCCTTGCACATTTAGTTGTTGCTAGCTTGACCATTAGCTCCACATAACCAAAATCATTTGTCCACCTTCTTACCAAGTATCCCTAACCTTCTTCTTCATCTTCTTGGCTTCTCTTCTTGTGCATATGATCATGTTTAGCATTATCTTGTGAATTTGGTATCTCTACCATACTAAGTTGCGAGCGCACTCTCTGGAGTTGTAAATAAAAGAGTGTCATTCACATATAAATTGTCAAGTTCATATATTTTGAGTGAATGAGTGTCCCGTGAGAGTAGTTGTCAAAATGATGAGAGCAAGGTCTATAATGCAAAGAGAGAGAAAGAAGGGGCGGAACACTCGCGTGCCTTTGAAGTGTGCACTTGTATAATAAATAAGTAGTACCCCTTAAAAATTATCTAATAACTCTTAATACTACACTAGTATATTATTAGAGGATATGAACTAAGGATTTTGTGAAAACTTCTTAAGTTTCTTTTAGTGTGAGAAAGGGAAGAAGAGAGACAAGCATACAAAAATGATATGATCTAGAACAAGATAGGAGGAAACATTTCCTCTTATCAAGCAACATGACCGGCCACCTCAAGGCATGGGGGAGGGTGAGCATGTCTCACATTTGCCTTCTCAATGTACTAGGCTTAGGGCTAGAATTAGGTGCTTAATCATTTTGTCTAATCTATATTAGATTAATAATTAGAAAGCAAATGCCTCTTTTAAAGCCTTTAAACCGGTGCACCACATATAAAATGTGTGTCCATTTTTTCTTTGTAATTTGTCATTTGTCACAAATGTGACATGTGACATGTAATATGTAATTTAGCTTATAAATATGCATTTAACTAATTTAAATGCAATTTCATAACAAATAAATTAGACGTAACATTTTAAGTCATATTTTATAATTATATGTAAATAAAATGGGTCATCTCATATTTGATTAATATAATCTAAAACAATTTGTAATTATAATCAACCAATTTTGCTTATCTCAAATGTTTCATAAACATAATGCTTTCTTAGTAATATAACGATTAAATTACTAAAATGAATCTTATTTAATCATATTACAATAATATATAATTCTCACTTTAATCTTGTTCAAATTAATGGATTAATTAATCTGCATCGCTATACAATTAATTAACTTACATGATTAGAGAATTGTCCTTTAGGTGTGACCTCAAGGGATCAACTGATCACCACCGTCATACGACAATAACGTCAAACTTAATTGAGCCAATCGTTACCGATTTATGTTGACCAGTTGACTATAATATTCATCATCCCTTTGTAATCTTATTATTGAGATTTAATTATGTGATCGCACTATTGTTGAGGACATTCACTCCAACAGTTTCAAATCATTTTCAAAACGTTTTCTGGTCTTTGACCATTCTTTCGAAAACCTGACTACACATGTAAGGTAGGGGTCAACTCTAAATCTAATGCTACAACAAGTTTATCCATTACACAAGGGTTCCAGAACACCGAATTTCATATAAAATGAGCTACCCTAAGGGGGTTTTCGAAGCGGTTTTCGAGTCAGTGAGCATCCGTCTCATTTGTTCAAAATTCGACGAAAACAAAAAACAAGTACATGGCTATGTTCCTAACAAGGCCAATTGTTCATTCCTAGTGTCAATTTCTATAATACAAATCAAATGGAGCAAGAATCCCAATTTTTCGAGTCATTTGGGGAAGGAAACCCTACATTTTTAATCAAAAATCAATCAAATATAAGCGATTAAAGCGAGATTGAAACACATACCTCGATTTGTCATGGCTTATAGAGTAATTTGATCAATATTTTTGCAAATGTGGTTGAGTTTTGAGATTTTATTCGAGTTTTTTATGATTTCGAATGAGTAATGAAGCCTTCGTCTGATCGCGTCTTTATCAGACAGGGAGAAGCTCGGGAAGGAACGCAGCAATAGCTGCGCCTCTTCCAAAGGTCGCGGCTCTTGCTGCGCCCTTTCCCAGCAGTGCTTCGCCTAAATATGAAAGTAGGTTACAAGTTCGTTACTTGTGGGCCCAAGTCTTATGCGCCTTTTCTCCGACTTCTATTTTACATAATTTTGTTCATTTTCAAGATCTGTGCCTCCACTAGCTTCAAAAATGTCACATCATCTCAGCAGAGACACACTTCTTCCGGATATACAATCCGTGGGCCTATCTTTTATCATCAAGATATTGCTCGCCACAACCGAGCAGATTTTCGGAATGATTCGATCCTGACATAATCTCCCATATATCAAGTTTCAACATATGTTTCTCCAAACGAGAGTTCACTTGAAGACAAAGACAGGTCAATTCACACATTTGAACTTATCCCCAGCGGCTGGCGAGCCTCATTACGCGCCATATTCAGACGGGTGGCGAGCCTCACATCGCAACCTTATCCCAAATAAGAAGATGCCTCACATTTGAACTTGTAAACATTTTAAACAAGTTTTAACATTTAAATAGTGACCCCTACCCAACTATTATAAATGATTCCGAGATCCAAATTCATATCAACTTGGGCACGGTGAGCCGATTCATCCCTTATTAACATAATTCGGTGGATCAACTCCTTAATCGATTCTACATTAGAACTCTCGGTTGATAATATTACTTTAATATTTATCTTAAGCCCGGAACACATGCGGCTACGGTCGTGAATACTTCTGTGGAGCTCAATCCAAATTTTGAAATAATAACATTTATTACCCCACTTACCCAACGTAACAAGTTTAGCACCCCGGTGAGCCGAGCCTACTTCCTTGTGAAATTGGGATTCATGGGTTCTATCATTTGGTAAGGCTTGATCTCAATTATTTATTATGAGAGGTCATGACAATTTATTATCTATCTCTTTTAAGTGAACTAAATCGATGAATTAACGATAATTTTAATTGACACGGTCGAATACTCGATAAAATATGCATGTCATGTTATGGCGATTTGGCAATGCATGCAAACATATTAAATAAAATGCAATCATAAAGATAAAATTCCTAGTATGGCCTTTCCTAGAATAGAAAATCATATAATCTTTTACAAATTCCGAAACCAACTCCTTTGGTCCCTTGAACTTCATAAGCACGCCTCCCAATGACACCATCACTTTCGAAACGCCTTTCCGAATGGCACCGCCTTTAGGAAACTCCGGTATTACAAATGATTACAAAATATATATTAAAATTACAATAATTTCCTATTATACATTTGTAAAATAAAATAATACAATAAAAGTGATACGAGATGACATTAAATTACAACCGAATAAATATTCCCTTACATTTTGGGCAATATCGATTAAAACTAAGGCCATACAAGGAAAAATTACATAATTCAAAATTACATAAATAAATTATGACATTCATAAAAGAAAATATGACATTCATAAAGAAAAATGCAGCATTATAATATTTATAAAACATGCTCATATTTAAATACCAAATCGCCCTATTTTACAGTTTATATCGTATATAACCCGGTTTTACGAAAATGCGTGATAATAACATTTTTAAATCACCAAACAATACTTAAATCATATTTAAGTCCAAATTAATTATCCCAACTAATTTAGGACTCAAAAATTAGTCATCACTCAATTTTTGACAATAATTCAACTTGTTGTTTTATAATTGCTCAAAATTAGACTTTAAAATCAAATTTTAATCAAATAAATCCAAATTTAATTACAATAATTTCAAAATTTGAACTTTAAATTTTTTTACATTCTAGAACATTTCCATGACTCTAAAAATGTCAAAAATCATGGTTAAAAAGTCCGAATCGTTTTTGAGAAAAATCGGTTGCGCTTTATCGGTTTTATCAAATAAAATACATAAAGCATGTGAAACTTTATCAAATTATATTTTCAAAATTATATCTGAAATTTAGGACATTTAATAAACCATTAAAAAATTTATCTTGACATGAAATTTAATTTAACTATATTTGCTAAATAAGTCACTATTTATGCCATTTTTACATTAAAAATTCATAAATCCTGCTAGACAAATCACATCAGTCTGAAATATACCAGACCGACAGGAAAACATGAATGTGACAACATACTAAAATGTCATAGTTCTATTCAAAATGGATCTATTTTTAACCATTTGACTTTAATTTATATCATTTTATCATATAAAAATAATAAATCATGAGCAATAAGTCCACTTCACACAAAATTTTACATATAGTAATTAAAATGCATGTGTGATATTGTGTAAATATTTCATGGTCAGAAGATATGTCTAACTATTTTTAGCATTTTAAACATCATTTTACTCATTAAAATGTAATAAAAACACTAAAAATCATATTTGAGCAATATAAATTTCCATAAATCATCAAAATGACCTAAAATCATATTAGGACTAGACTATATTGACATGCAAATAACTTTGTGATATTATCCTATAAAACACAAATTACTAGTTTTCTTTAAATTACAATAACTCGAAAAAACTATAAATCGATTATGCATGAAACAACCAAAGCTCTTATACCACTTGAAGGTTTTTTAAACTCAATATTAAACATTTTTAATATCAAATTATAAATAGTTTAACCTTAAACTATTTAGATCTTATGCATGCATAACTAAAATACAAAGCAGGAAGAAGAAATTGTTAATTTCTTACATTGATTTGAACGGATTTTGGGCACAAAATACGACTCCTTCCTACTTTTTTCTTGCGCTTAAAATATGTGGAGGATGATCTTCCAAGTTCTTAGTATAAGAACACTCCTATTAGTAGCACCCAAGACTATCCTTTTTAATCTCTACTAAAATACTACACTAGTATTATAAATAAGTAGTATCCCTTAAAAATTATCTAATAACTCTTAATACTACACTAGTATATTATTAGAGGATATGAACTAAGGATTTTGTGAAAACTTCTTAAGTTTCTTTTAGTGTGAGAAAGGGAAGAAGAGAGATAAGCATACAAAAATGATATGATCTAGAACAAGATAAGAGGAAAAATTTCCTCTTATCAAGCAACATGACCGGCCACCTCAAGGCATGGGGGAGGGTGAGCATGCCTCACATTTGCCTTCTCAATGTACTAGGCTTAGGGCTAGAATAAGGTGCTTAATCATTTTGTCTAATCTATGTTAGATTAATAATTAGAAAGCAAATGCCTCTTTTAAAGCCTTAAAACCGGTGCACCACATATAAAATGGGTGTCCATTTTATCTTTGTAATTTGTCATTTGTCACAAATGTGATATGTGACATGTAATATGTAATTTAGCTTATAAATATGCATTTAACTAATTTAAATGCAATTTCCTAACAAATAAATTAGACTTAACATTTTAAGTCATATTTTATAATTACATGTAAATAAAATGGGTCATGTCATATTTGGTTAATATAATCTACAACAATTTGTAATTATAATCAACCAATTTTGCTTATCTCAAATGTTTCATAAACACAATGCATTCTTTGTAATATAACGATTAAATTACTAAAATGAATCTTATTTAATCATATTACAATAAGACATAATTCTCACTTTAATCTTATTCAAATTAAGGGATTAATTAATCTGCATCGCTATACAATTAATTAACTTACATGATTAGAGGATTGTCCTTTAGGTGTGACCTCAAGGGATCAACTGATCACCACCGTCATACGACAGTAACGTCAAACTAATTTGAGCCAATCGTTACCGATTTATGTTGACCATTTGACTATAATATTCATCATCCCTTTGTATTCTTATTATTGTGATTTAATTATGTGATCGCACTATTGTTGAGGACATTCCCTCCAACAATCTCCCACTTGTCCGAGACAAAGTGTGCGTCACCAATTCTCTTGTCCTATTACAATCTCCCACTCAATGCAAGGTGTCTTGCAGGTCGTACTTTCATTTGATCGTATCAAGAGTGGTTTCCTCGATCTGGAGAGTAACTGTCCGACCGGAATTATCAACCATAGATACCTTCCGAGCGTGGCCACGCATTTTTCAGCTTACTACTCCTCGAGTGGCCTTGAGATTTTAAAATAACCTTGACAAGGGGTGGACAATTCTTATCGCACTATTCCTTTCGAATAGCCACAACTCATCATGACCCAAAAGATGCTCATTTGACACCAATTACGAAGGTCGTAGAGCATAAATCAAAGTCACTCTGAAACTGTACGCTGTAAGCAACTCCGAAAAGTACGGCCAAATTTCTAGTCAAAATATTTACTAACACTTTTCAGTAGAACTTAAGTTTTTAAAATAGGAATTTTTGTTCCGAGTCTTATTTTGAAATTCCGCGTTCGTATTTGGAATTTCTGAGAAATTTCATGAAAAGACCGTTTTTAGTCATCTTTGACTTTTCTTGACTTTTAAGTCGTCTTTGACTTTTCTTGACTTTCCCGACTCGCCTTATAAGTTAGAAGACCGAAATTTTATTTAAAAATATAATATTTTTGATTATTTTTATTTAGATTTATTAGAATTTATGATAATTTAATAAAATTATTTTGAATTTATTCGGAATTTATAATAAGGTTTTACGGTTTAAACCCGGAAATCATTTAACTATTCCCGACTCATCGTAAATCCCGAAACAAACCCGAAACCCGACTTTGGCATGAGT
>JAIUZE010022981.1:0-22342 GCA_022085475.1 Heliosperma pusillum
GGTCCTGTTCACTTAATTGGGTTCAACCTTTCTTTCAAACCCATCGGATAAACAAAGTATTAAAATTAGTCAAACTAAATAAGGGAGGTTTCAATGAAAACTCTAACAATGAAAGCGATTATCAAATATTTGGAAAAATGATACGCATCATCAATATTTCATACTTATAATCTTAGCAATTCAGGTAACTATTTCAATCCCCATTGAAAATGACATGGAATAGTCATGTTCAGCCGGCAAAAAGCATGGTAATGGATTAGCAATACTGCATCTTTCCCATCGTCTTCTAGATTGCTAGTGCTCTTTGTCTACGAATATCTTATTACATATTAAACTTTCTGAGTACATGTCTAGGTTTGAATCTAGACTTAGGACTCTTGGCCTAAAGGTAGCTCCCACTGTTTTACCAGTATAATGGGATAGGATATACAGCTATAGGAACTATTTCTAGTCCCTCCAATACTGTCGAATCCAAGCTACTTTCATATGCATCATCACATGACGCAATGTACTCCATTTCCGTTGTTAAATCCGCAATGATAAACTGCCTGGAACACTTTCAGCGGATACATGACATTTCTATTTGAAAATGTCACTCCTACTTGGAACCTTTCCAATAGTATTTTCTGTTTGGAACTCTTCCAACAGATAAATCTTCTATGAAACACAACCAGTTCGTGATTTCAAATCACTTTGATCAGTTTGGAAACTGAAGTCTGTGTAACCCTTACACGTAACTCATTTTAAACTCCAAACACATGGAACATATCTTTTAGTCATTCGCAAGTACTAAGGATGTTCTTTATGGCTATCAAGTGACTCTCACTTGGATTTGATTGCAAATGATTCGTCATACTCAAAGCATGCGAAATGTCGGATTGAGTATACATCACAGCGTATATAATTGATCCCGCAGCGGAAGCAAAAAGAATCAATTATTATGTGTTCAACTTTCTTGAACTAGTCAAAGATCTTATCAATATAAGAATTTTGACTCAATGCTAATATCTTTTTAGATTTATCTCCATAAATCCAGATATCTAAAAGATGTATTCTACTTCTCCAAAATCTTTCATCATCTAAAATAATCAATATGTCTCCACATATAAGACTGATGAAAACCATGTTACTCCCACTAAACTTTATGTATAAACATAATTCCTCGAGATATCGAGAAATATTTTATGACATGATTGACACACTCATTCCAACTCTTTAGTGCTTACTTAAGACATCCTCTTAAGCTTGCAAATTAACTTAGGATAGTTAGGATCTGCGAACCCACAGGTGAATATAAAATATACTACCTCTTCTAGAATCGTATTCGAGAAGGTGGTTCTTGAGGTCCAATTGACATCATACTATTATGATATACTGTAATCGCTAAGTATATTCGAATGGATCAAAGAATTAAGGTTGGTGCAATACTCTTTTCCTACCAAGTTATCTTTGAAAACATTTTAATGTTGATCCATGCAAATTTCGATCTTAAAAATCAATTTACATTGAAGAGGTCGTACTTCTTCAAGTAAAATTCCATCATGCATGGAGTCCATTACGAATCGTATGACTCTAAGCCATATCAAGAAGTTGGGACTAAAAACAGTCTTTTATAAGTCGCATATTAGAATGCATATTAGAATTCATCACTATAAAGGAGCGATAAAATTCCACCTAACCTCCTAGGTTTCGAAGAAACAACTACTGAACAAGCAATGAGGAAAACTTTTTTTCGGACCATATGCTCAGTTTGTGGCTCTTGAAACATTTTCTCCCACTCTGTCTTATCAAGAAATAATCGTATTTTTATTGAAAGAAATAATCGGCACTTGTTTCATTCAAATAACTTATAAAATAGGTACGCTACCTACCCATATCGTATATGGAATGAAATCAGACTGTTTTAAATGTGTTTTAATATGGTGGGAAAAGAAATAGCAGACAAAAATATTAAGATCCCAAGGTTAGTCAAATGGCTAATTTTGACTTGATAAAGACAAAACCATATCGTATAAGGTTCTGTTTCTCTGTTCAACAACACCTTATCTAATAATGTGTGTTAGAGAAGTTAACTTGTGAACCATTTCACAATACTTTTGGTGAAAATCAAAGTCAATACTTAGATATTTATGGTTACGATTTAGTCGTAAGTCCTTGATCTAATGCTCTAGTGGTTAACTACTTCTCCTTGAAGCTCTTTGAACTTTTCAAAGATTTCTCTTAGCACCTCATTAAGTAGAATCAAACATAATATCTACTTAAATCGTCGGTAAATCAAGTGAAGTAATCATTACCATCTCTGGTTGTGTTTGTTATTGGACCACACGTATTCTTATGTAATGGGGCCCATAATTTACTAGTTCGATTTCCTTTTCAACAAAAGGGCACGAATCATCTTGCCTTGAATACAAGATTCGCACACACCATAAGATTCAAAATCAGCTGGGTTAGGGATAGTTGTTTAATACTAGCCTCTTAATGTGCTACACAATCCAGAATTAAGATTAGACATAGGTCACCAATTTTGAGCCTTTTTCAATCTATATGACAAGTAATTACTAGTTTAGGTCAATAATATAATTACCTTTGATTGGTATGGGATAACCATTGACCAAGTATAGGCATAAAAAGATACAACGTTTGTTCTATTCACAAAAGTGAAACATTTGTGTCGTACACAAAAGTGGATACTATATTCTTTATCTAGAGGTTATGTACATAATAACGTTTATGAAAGTATACCTCTAAATCCAAAACTAGATTGATCACATTATAACTTTTATATGTCTCTATAGAAATAAAACTACAATAGTTATATTTCCCTTGTAGGTCGACATTTAATTATGGTTAGTCGTCACACGAATCATTATTATATGTATTGAATACATTGATGAAAACCATAATGGATATCTAATACCCAAAAATATTTGCATTTATCAAAATAAATGTCGATCATATAGATATTATGGGTGAAAAATTACACCCTATTTCTAACTCTTTAGAAAACTTTGGGAAGATTCTTTTCTTGTGTCCTACACTGTAAAATAGAATCGTCAAATGTTGGGTTCGACACCTTGCTTGGGTTTTGACTTTACTATTCAAAATAGTCTTGCCTGTATCCCTTGCCTTGTGTCAAAGTCGAGCCAACCTACTCTTGAACCTCGTCTTAACAATTAAGAATATAAACATCATTCTTAGTGCTCCCACTCATTTTCATGAAACTCTACTTAGACAAGTATATAGGAATTATTGTGAAGACTATTCTTCATTTCATTCATGGTTTTACCTTCAAAAGGATAAACTTTTCATGAAGTGATTACGGTATTTGGTTTGTTCACGATTTCAAATAAATCGATTAACCTAGTCATCCCAACTGTTTTGGCCTCTTTTGAGGTAAGCCTCGATAAGGAGCATTATGACGACATACCAAAATACAAATATTTTCTTTGGAGCAAAAATTTGATGTACCATTGTTATAAGAAGGCGTCACAAAATATTCAAAAACGCTTTTGACTAAGTGTGACTTATTCATTTACTCTTCATAAGAGACATTTGCAATGGTTAATATGAGGATCAAAAGATAAAATTCATTTTGTCTTTAGCTACGGTGGTATAAACAAAGATTGCAATCAAAATGCTACCGTATAAAATAATGAAAACCTTTTCCACGATTGAACGGATTTATAAGTTCATAGAAGAAAAATAATTGTCATTGTGCGAATAAAAATAAATATTAACGGAAAATAAACATTCATTGCTTATATATGTTTTACTTGTAAAAACAATTTTAAACAAGTCACTCATATAATGACCCCTCACGAAATTATATAAGTGATTCCAAGACCCATCTTTAGACAAAAATAGTCATCGCATGCTACCTTTATCTAAAAATGGTAAGTCAATACTTGACTAATTCTACACTTAGAACTCTTGGTTGACGGATTTCAACTAAATCCATCTCCTAGTCCCAAGATAACGCTTATCTCGTTGAGTCCAATCCAATTTTGGCTTGTGATCGCATCACCCTACTTACCCGAGGTAAAAAGGGACCCACGAGCGTGGTAGCCCTAATGAACACGGGGTTCATAGGTGTTACTAATTGGTAAGGCTAAATCTCAATTTTTTTTAAGTTATGTGAGAGGTCTTGTCAATTTTGTTATTAATTCCCTATAAGCAAACTAAGTCGGTGAATTGTGAATAACGTTGAATTGACAATAACGGTAAATAAAATGCATGTGTGACGATTTTGGCATGAGCGAAAATAAAGCAAGCAATCAAGCAACAATAAAATCCTAGTATGGCCACCTAGCTAATCAAAATTAACTAGATAGTTACAAATTCGGAAACCAACTCCTTGGTCCCTCGCCTCTTCACTTGGAACATCTTCCAAAATGGCACCGTCTTGAGGGAGTCACCGGTCTTCATAAAAGTAATTACAAATGTACAAATATACAAATTCCTATTATAAATTTATACTATAAAATAAAATTATTGAATTATACAAACCGGCGATACGAGATCGCAATAAAATTACAACCAAACCGTTATTCCCTTACATTACGGGTAATAACGATAAAAAATAACTAGGCCATACTAGGTACAAAATTTGCATAAATTATTAAATAAATGACATTCATTCATTCAAACATAAATAAAATAAATTGCTGCAAAATTCATGCCAAAATCGTCCTAAGTTCAATTCATGCTCATTGTAGCTCGATTTCTTCCGGGATTCATTGATTTTTAACCATTAAAAATCAATATCAACATTTAAATCGCATTTAAATTCAAACTAATTAACTAACCTGTTTTAGAACTCAAAATTAGTCACTACTAATTTTGTTGGTCATTAATTAAATCGATTTGATTTCATTTGCTAAATATTACGGTTTAATCATAACGGTTATGAAATAAAACCAAAATAAAATATAAACATCATAAAATTTGAAACCAAAAATTTTGTACATTCTGGAAAATTTCCAGGAACTATAAAAATAAAAAAATATTTGCTCAAAAAATTAAATTAATTTTATGAACAAATAGCTTTGTATTTAATGGTTTTATCAAATAAAAACATTAGATATAGTAAAACAGTGAAACAAATTATGAAATTTCACCGAGAGTATTAACATCATAATGTTAAATGTAAAAAAAATTTTCAAGACCATAAATGGACGTTTCAATTTTATGAACATTATAATCTCATATTATCGACTTTTATCGTATAAAAATCAATAAACATGCAATACATAAGTAAAAATCACGAAATTTTACATACAATATGTTAGAAATGCATGTGAGATCATATTAAAATTTCATGGCCAGAATCAACATGCAACTATTTTTAGTTAACTTTTAACTCATAAAATGCATGTTAACTCGGTTTAAACGCCAAAAATCTAAATAAATAGCAAATTAATCCCTAAAATCACGAAATTTGACCACAAACTTTTTGAGGTCAGTAGGTATACATGCACCAAATATTTTCGTCAGAATCGTATTTTAACTCAAAATCTTTGATTTATTAGTTATCTTATAACTTTAACAAAAATGTCCAAAATGAACATGCATGCTACAAGCTAGCTCTGATACCAATTGAAAGTCCATAGACCTTAATTAGACTCCTCTAATTAATTACCAAATTACTTTTTAATTTAGTTTATAATGATCTATGTAACATGCATGCAAATATAAAGACATTTACATAAAAGAAGAAATTTCCTCACATTGATATGGAAATTATATGGGCACAACAAGAACTCCTTCTTGTTGTTCTTGAGCTATAAATATGGATGAACACATGAAATCTCCAAACAAGAAGACCTCCTTCAAGTTGCACCAAGATGACACCAAATAATCTACCCTTATTATTAACTAGATAATAAGATAGATATAATACTACTAATATTATGACTATATTACTACACTAGTAATACTTAGTAAATATTAGTATATGAGAGTTTTAGTGAGAAGAAGAGTTTTAGAGAGAAGTATGATCAAATAAGCAAGAATGAAGAAGTAAAGAAATGAACAACAATTGTTCTATATGTAGCCACAAGGGCCGGTTTTCACATCACCAAATGAGTGATATTTTCTTCTTATTTTATTGCCATGCAAAGTGGTAATGTGTTGTAGTGAATAAAATGATTTTAGGTTTACTATTCATGTCATAAGAACATGTTGCTTATGAGTGTGAATAAGAACAACCATCATCACCAACTACTACAACTTGACCGGCCATGTGAAGGCAATATTGATCCATTTTGATTTTTGATATTTGTCCCACAAATACTTATTAATCATATGCTTAATTATCTTGTATAATTAAGTGTTAATTTGATCATATAACAATTATATGACACAAATAAATGAATAATATGTACTTAACATTTTAAGTAATATTTTACCATTATATCAATATATAATGGGTCCCACAATGCTTAGTTAATTTATTTTACAACTCTTTGTAAATATAATTAACTAATTACCTCTATCTCAAAACCTCAACTAATTTAGTAATTTAACGATTAATTACTAAGTTAAATCTTATTTAATCGTATTAAAATAAGATATAAATTTATTAGTCAATTATCGCATAATTGAAAAATAAGTTTAATCGAATTTGAGTTCTTAACTCAATTTCTAACAATTAACTCTCGTACATATCGAATATATGTAATGTACTAATTAACTGTATCGTATACAAATAATTAGTTACTATTTGGATTTCATCCTTTAGGTGTGACCGAAAGGGATCAGTTGATCACCGCCGTCAAACGACAATAACGTCAAACTCTAGTTAGCCAACCGTTATTGATTTACGTTAATCAACTGACTAATCATATATGTAGTCAATAATTATCCCAATTATATTCCATAATAAGATTTATTATGTGGCGCACTATTGTGGAGGACACCTATTCCAACAAGACTGAGTTACGTGTAAAGGGTTACACAGATGCCAGTTTCCAAACAGATCGGGATGATATGAAATCCCAATCCGTCTACGTTTATATGATGAATGGAGGAGCTGTTTGCTGGAAGAGTTTCAAGCAAAGCGTTACAGCGGATTCTACAACAGAAGCAGTGTACCTTGCAGCGTCTGAAGCTGCAAAGGAAGCTGTGTGGATTCGGCAATTTTTGGAAGGACTATCAGTAGTCCCTACTGCCAAAGATCCTATCACAATTTATTGTGATAACAGTGGGGCTATTTTTCAGGCAAAAGAGCCTAAGTCTAGTAACAAGTCTAGACATGTACTTAGGAAATATCATGTAATTAGAGATTACGTGGACAGAAAGGAAATTGACATTTGTAAGGTTGGGACAGATGACAACATTGCTGATCATTTAACCAAGCCTTTGTCAAAGGCTAAGCATGATGGTCATGTCGTCACAATGGGATTGAGACGTGTACCAGAATTCTTTTAGATTATGTAATATGTAATAATTGAATGTTGTATTAATTATTTCATATATGATAATGGCATTTATTGTTCGAGTTTTATTTTAAACTTTTTTATTTAGTTTGACTAAATTTAATACTTTGTTTATCCGAATAGATTGTTGGACCCTATTCAAGTGAATAGGACAAACTTAGTATTTTGTCCCTAATCACTCAAATGAGGTGACGTCTCGAAATGACTAGATTGTAAGTCGATCGATGGTTGGTTCAGCACCATGGTGTCATGGAGATGACTGGTCGTTTACATAGACAGACTGTATGACACTCTGTCGGACAGTGACATGATAGAGACCCTTAAATCAATTATTTGATGCCTGGTCGTGGCAGGGTCTTCTATCTTATTCCTATAAGTCGATTCTTTTGATTGGCGACCGTCTATCTGAGTCGGTGTAGTTTCCGATTGGTTTTGGTTGATGTTCTAGGTCGTGCCGTAAAAGGAGGCCGATGGACTTCTTCTGGATCATGGTGATCTGCATTATACAGAGTAGATGGATCAACGGGAATTGTCCACCCACGTTGGGTAAAAACATCTTTAGGCCACTCGAGGAGAAGTTATTGTAAATGCGTGGCCACGCTCGGAAAGAGATCTATGGTAGATTTTCCGGTCAGACAGTTACTCTCCCTATTGAGAAAACCACTCTAGATATTGTCAATCGCAAGTGCGACCTGGAAGACACCTTGCGTTGAGTGGGAGATGTGATAAAGAGACAAGAGAATCGGTGACGCACACTTGTGTCAGACAAGTGGAAGATTGTTGGAGTAGGTGTCCTCCACAAAAGTGCGCCACATAATAAATCTTATTATGGAATATAATTGGGATATTTATTGACTATATATATGATTAGTTAGTTGATTAACGTAAATCAATAACGGTTGGCTGACTAGAGTTTGACGTTATTGTCGTTTGACGGCGGTGATCAACTGATCCCTTTCGGTCACAACTAAAGGATAAAATCCAAATAGTAACTAATTATTTGTATACGATACAGTTAATTAGTACATTACATATATTCGATATGTACGAGAGTTAATTGTTAGAAATTGAGTTAAGAACTCAAATTCGATTAAGCTTATTTTTCAATTATGCGATAATTGACTAATAAATTTATATCTTATTTTAATACGAGTAAATAAGATTTAACTTAGTAATTAATCGTTAAATTACTAAATTAGTTGAGGTTTTGAGATAGAGGTAATTAGTTAATTATATTTACAAGGAGTTGTAAAATAAATTAACTAAGCATTGTGGGACCCATTATATATTGATATACTGGTAAAATATTACTTAAAATGTTAAGTACATATTATTTATTTAATTGAGTCATATGATTGTTATATGATCAAATTAACACTTAATTATACAAGATAATTAACCATATGATCAATAAGTATTTGTAAGACAAATATCAAAAATCAAAATGGACCAAACTAAGGCCATGGTGGCCGGTTGGCTAGTAGTTACATGGTGATGATTTTTGTTCTTATTTTTACTCTTTAGTTACTTTATGAAAGTGACATAACAAGTAGTAAACAATCATCACTTGTTCTACAACACTCCACTCTAATGCATGTGATCAAATGAACAAAATAAGAGCCCTATTTTGGCTTGTGAAGTCCGGCCAAATGGTTCATAAAATGACCAAGTGTTGCTCATTTTTTACTTACTTCATTTTGTGCTTTGTTTCTTTACTTCTCTAAAAACCTCATATTCTTACTAAAACTCTCAAACACTAATATTTACTAAGTATTACTAGTGTAGTAATATAGTCATAATATTAGTAGAATAATATCTATCTTATTATCCAGTTAATAATAAGGGTAGATTATTTGGGTTAATCTTGGTGCAACTTAGAGGAGATCTTCTACTTTGGAGATTATTTGTGTTCATCCATATTATTAGCTCAAGAACAACCAGAAGGAGTTCTTGTTGTGCCCTTATATTTTCCATATCAATGTGAGGAAATTTCTTCTTTTATATAAATGTCTTTATATTTACATGCATGTTACATAGATCATTATAAACTAAATTAAAAAGTAATTTAGTAAATAATTAGAGGAGTCTAATTAAGGTCTATGGACTTACAATAGTAACTTCAGCTATAACCTTCACTCAACTTTAGTGAAGTTATAACACCTCAACTATAACATTAGTTAAGCGTGTCATGTCATAGTATCATCAACTATAACCTTCACTTAACTTCAGGAAAGTTAAAGTACCTTCAGCGATAACTTTCACTCAACTTTAGTGAAGTTATAGCACTTCAAGCTATAAATTTATACGTGCGAGGTTATAGTATCATCAACTATAACTCTCTTCCGTCACCGGTTAGTCCTCTATAACACCATCACCGAGGGGTCGACTCCACGGTACAAACCGCCATGTCACCACAACGAGTCTTGTTATAGTACACCGCACCATAACATCACTTTCAAAGTTATAACTCAAATAGGTATAATTAGGGTAACTTACATGCAAAGTTATAGTAACTTCAGCTATAACCTTAATGATGTAAACCAAAACCCTAATTTCTCAACATAAGCAAACCCTAGCCTCTCCCACAAGGAGGAGGCCGAAACCCTAGGCCATGGCAACCTCACGGCCGCGCCATCACCAACGACGCTAGGGTTCGCGATTTGAACCCTAGTTCGCGCACCAAATAAATAATTGAAAATAGAATAACAACATAAACATTAAATGCAATTAAACATGTGAATTATAAGCATAAATAACCACACAAACAATTAATCATACAATCAATCATTATATCATGTTAATAATTCACTTTCTATAAACACAATTAAAGGAAAACACCTAGTTACCTTTTTAGCGTAAAATCTACGATAAATCCCCTTCTAGAATATAACAATCTTCCTCCGGTTTGTCCACGAAGCCTTCACCATCATCATCAACACGTGCCAACAATAATAAGGATCCTAATTAATAATCTAGCGCATACAACTACGAAAAGATGGAAATAAAATATAAAACTTACAACGATTGAAGAATAGATTGGCTAGGATCGATCTAGGAACGAAGATGAATGATTAATGATGAAGAAATATGGAACAAGGGGCACGAAACCCTAGGTAAAGGGCTGCCACCACACCGCACAAAGGGAGGAAGGAGAAGAGAGAATTAGGTTTAGGGTTTTCAAATAAAAGAAAGGGAAGAAGGTTAGGTTTAGCTTGGTATTTATAGAGAAGCTAATGGGCACTAGGGTTTATTTAGAAAATAGGCCCAATAAGAAATAATAAGGAGGATTTGGCCCAACCATGAAGTTATACTAACATTAGGTATAACGTTGACTAATAAAATAAGGATTTCCGAGAAATAATTAATTAATTTGAATAAAATAAATAGCGGAAATTCTAGGGTGTTACATAGAGGGTGTGCTATTGAAGGCAAACTCAGAATGTGCTAATTTCAGGTCCCAGTCTTTTAAAGACTTGCTAACTAGGCACCTTAGGATCCTCCCCAGTGTCTTGTTGGTGACTTCAGTCTGGCCATCAGTCTGAGGATGGTGTGAGGTACTGAACAACAGCCTGGTCTTCAAGAGTCTCCATAGGGTCTTCTAGAAATAACTCATGAATTTGGTGTCTCTATCTCAGACTATAGTCTTTGGAACCCCATGTAGCCTCACAACATCCTTTAGGTAGAGCTCAGCAACACTGACAGCATCCTCAGTCTTCTTGCATGCTACAAAGTGAGCCATCTTGCTAAACCTGTCAACAACAACCATTATAGAATCTTTACCTCTCTGGGTTCTTGGCAATGCAACAATGAAGTCCATGCTCACGTCTTCCCATGGCTTGCTTGGTATAGGCAGTGGTATGTATACCCAGCTTGGAAAGAGATTTTAGCCTGTTGGCACACTGAACATCTCCTGAGAACAATTTGGACATCACCCATCATTTTGGGCCAGTAGAATTGGTCCTGTAGGATGTCAAGTGTCTTTTGAACCCCAAAGTGTCCTCCTAAGCCCCCTGAGTGCACCTCCTTGATCAGTAGATCCCTGTAAGAACCGCTAGGTATATACAGTTTGTTTCTCTGGAACATGAATCCCTCCTGCAGTATGTACTTGCTCCCAAGAGCCTTGCCCTTCTCATCCTGGGTGATCCACTCCTAGGAAAAAATCAGGATCCTCCTTATACAACTCCTTCAAGAACTCAAACCCTAAGACCTTTTGCTCCATGACTCTCAACAAGGAGTGCCTCCTTGATAATGCATCTGCAACAACATTTTGCTTCCCCTCCTTGTACTTGCTAGAGAATGTGAAGGACCGCAGAAACTCAACCCGTTTGGCATGCCTGTGATTTAACTTGTGCTGGCCATTGATGTACTTTAATTCCTCATGATCTGAATGTAGGACAAATGGTTTTGGCTTTAAGTAGTGACCCCAATGCATGAGTGCCTTGACGATAGCATAGAACTCCTTGTGATAAGTAGAGTACTTTAGCTTTGCTCCATTTAGTTTTTCACTGAAATAAGCAACTGGTTTTTGACATTGAATTAATACTGCTCCAATGCCAACCCCACTGGCATCACATTCCACCTCAAACAGTTGGTCAAAATCAGGTAATTTCAGAATTGGAGTTTCACACATTAGCTTCTTAATCCTCTCAAAGGATTGTTGAGCACTCTCAGTCTACTGGAACTCCCCCTTCTTCAAACACTCAGTAATTGGTGCAACAATTGAGCTGAAATTCTTAATAAATCTTCTGTAAAATGATGCTCACCCATTGAACCCCCTTACCTCAGTGATTGTCTTAGGGGTAGGCCAAGTTTGAATTGCTGCAACCTTTTCCTGGTCAACTGATATTCCTCTTCCTAACACGATGTATCTTAGAAATGCAGCCTCCTCAACCATGAAGGTACACTTCTCCAGCTTCCCAAATAACTTCTGCTCATTAAGTATCCTGAACACGGTCTCAAGGTGCCTGAGATGCTCACCCTTGCTGCCACTGTAGACTAAGATGTCATACAAGTAAACCACATCAAACCTGCCTAAACAAGGTCTCAACACCTCTGTCATGAGCCTCATGAAGGTGCTTGGTGCATTGGACAATCCAAAGGGCATCACAAGCCACTCATACAACCCTTGCTTGGCTTTAAATGCTGTTTTGCACTCATCCCCTTCCTCGAGCCTCACCTGATGGTATCCCTGCCTTACATCAATTTTTGAGAAGATCCTGGCACCACTCAGCTCATCAAGCATATCATCTAGCCTTGGAATGGGGAGCCTATACTTGACTATTATGTTATTGATGGCTCTGCTGTCAGTGCACATCCTCCAGGTACCATCCTTCTTAGGCACCAACAGAGCATGCACATCATAAGGGCTTAGGGACTCCCTTACAAACCCTTTGCTCATCAATTCCTCAACCTGCTTGTGCAACCCTTTGGTAGTAGCTGGATCACTTCTGTAAGCAGGCCTGTTTGGCAGCACAGAGCCTGTAACTAGATCAATGTGGTGTTCAATACCCCTTAGAGGTGGTAGCCTAGTTGGCAGTTCCCTTGGCAAGACCTCTTTGTACCTCAGGATTAAAGGTTCAACTTCTGCAGGTATCTTAGAGCTTTCCCCTTCTACAACCTCCTTAGACAACAAGATAATTATAGGCTGCTCTTGTTTCATTTCTTTAATCGTGGCTGCCTCAGATAAGAATAATACTCCATTGATTTCTTCTGGACCATTAGGACTCTCATAACTCCTGTGGTTGGGTGGTAGGGGTGTTAGGGTGATCTTCTTTCACCCATGTCTAAAACTATAGGTGTTATCCTTCCCTTGTTGAGTTGTGTTCCTGTCAAATTCCCAAGTTCTCCCTAACAGGAGGTGGCAAGCATCCATAGGAACTACATCATACACCACCTCATCCTTGTATATTTTCCAAATGGAGAATAGAACTAAGCACTGCCTATCAACCCTTACCTCAGCCCCCTTGTTAAGCCATCTCAATTTGTAGGGGTGTGGGTGCTCTTGAGTGACTAAGTTCATCTTATTCACTAGGGTGATGGAAGCCACATTATTACAGCTCCCTCCATCAATTATCAAGTTACATACCCTCTCCTGGATTGTGCACCCGCTCCTGAATATTAAGGACCTCTGGTCATCCTCTAATGGTGTATGTTGGGAATGCATGACCCTCCATAGGACTAAGTTTTGGCCTGTATCAGGGTGAGCCATAACTAAGTCCTATTCTGGTTCCCCCTTAGTTGTTACCTCCTTTAAAACCATGCTCTCATCAACCTCATATTCAACCAGCCCCTCCCTCTCCCATTCTTCTACCTCCATGATTGTCATAGTCCTTTTAGAAGGGCAGTCCTTCCTGAAATGGCCACAGCCTTGACAGTGAAAGCACCTAATATTGTTTTCACTTGGGGTGGGGTTAGGTTTGGGGTTCACAACTGATAAGGATAAAGTCGCGTCTCCTGAATCAAAGTAAACCTAATTCACTACTAACTAATAGTCAGCGGTAAGTAAGGTATCGAATCCATAGGGAGGCGGTAGTATTCTAATATGTTAAACTAGGTTTGTCTCTAAAGTAACAATTTCGGGGTTTGAATTGTGTTTCTAAACTAATGGCAAACAATAAAAATAAACGATAACTAATAGCAGTTAATAACAATAACTAATAGCAAGCAATAGCAATAAAGGTCTAAACAATAAGATTAAAAGTCTAGGGTCTCAGGTTCACTAGGATTATTGTTCAGGGGTACGGGAGTAATCAACTATCATGCAATAAAGTAATCTAAGGTCACAAGATCGGTCGATTCAATTATGCCCTTTAGATCTACGATTAACATGCGGTCGCTATCATTAAATGAGTTCTATTCAATTATCGTAGCCTATCTTAGTCTTAACCCGGTCAGTGTTAATCCTAATTCGCGAGACTAGTTAATTAATCCTGGCCAGTAATCAAACAACTAGAATTAAAATGATAATCAAACGATAACCATGCAATTGCAATTCAATTAATTAATCTACCCCTTCTAACAATCCTAGATCCCCTTTCAACCCTAGAAAGAAATTTAGCTACTCATAACGATATAAACAACAACAATAATAATTAAAGTAAACATGATTAACAACAATGAAAGGATGAACAAAGAATAATTAAGGAACAAGAAGGCAATTAAATTGAAAAACGAAGAAAGATTGACCGATTACAAGTTGAACTAAAGACAATCATCTTTGATGAATAAAATCCAGAGGCAAGAAAGCTAAATTAGGTTTTCTAATATTAAAGCCTGTCTAATTATGAATGACGAGCTTTCTTTTTATAATACAAAAATCTAATTAATTAGGTTAAAGTTTAGAAAAATATGAAAAGGCGTCGAAATATTGGGTTGCTCGATCGAGCAAGGGTATGTTGCTAGATCGAGCAACCTTCAGCCCGACTCCATCCAGCAAGGCACTATGCTCGATCGAGCAGCCTTCAAAATGGCTTGTTTCTTCGTTTTTCTTCACTTCTTTTCCACCGTTCTCGATTCCCGTGCCTAACCTTTTACGATACGATTCCGCCATGCTCCATATCAACTCAAAAAGCTCCAAATGCATCCAATCTGCATTAAAACATAACAAAAGCGACAGAATCAATATTCTAGCTAAAATAGCATAGAATAAGCAAGGAAATACTGTAAATCGAGTTATTTGAAACTAAGGGAAGCATAAAATATGTGTATAAATAATGATCATCAAACTCCCCCAAACCAATCCTTTTCTTGTCCCTAAGCAAAGCACTCAACACTATACAAGGACAAACATACAAATGGTGAATGAAAAATTCAAAGCTAATGTAAAAGCACATACAAATCCCAAACTATCCATATCTATAACAAAGTAATGACCAAGTTGTACCAATAAAACAAATTTAAAGGCACGGGAAAGTAGATAATGCAGCTCATATTCTAAGATTATACATGATACCGTAGTATAGACAAAAACCAAATACCTTTCAATCTTGCAAGGCTCAATTTGTCGGATTCTCGCGGATTCACTCTTGCACTCATAAGTTTATGTAAGGGTGAGTTTTGTGAAGATATAAAGAAATAGAAACACTCACTCAACTTATGAAACATGCATGCATTCTAATGTGATAGTAATTTCCCCAACTACTACGCATTCGCTATAAAGCACATGAATCAGGACAAAAAGGGAGGCTAATGGGCGAAGGTATATAAGTGGATTGTGCCAAGGCACGTATGGGAACGTGGGGCTAAGATCGGTAGTCGCAGCGACACTTACCAAAAGAAATCTACAAGACTAGCACAAACCAACATCCGACTAGAGAAATCATCTTAAACTTTGACAACACAAGAGAGATATCGAAAATGCTCTCTAAATATGCATTAGACTCTAGCATAATCCCTTTCATTATCCCTTGAACAATTCAATGAAGCATATATTTTTTCTTGTTCTTCTTTTTCTTTTTCTTTCTTTTGCTTCAAAACATTTCTCAACAAAGGGAATAAATGACACAATTGCCAACATACTGTTGGAGTAGGTGTCCTCCACAATAGTGCGCCACATAATAAATCTTATTAAGGAATATAATTGGGATAATTATTGACTATATATATGATTAGTCAGTTGATTAACGTAAATCAATAACGGTTGGCTAACTAGAGTTTGACGTTATTGTCGTTTGACGGCGGTGATCAACTGATCCCTTTCGTTCACACCTAAAGGATGAAATCCAAATAGTAACTAATTATTTGTATACGATACAGTTAATTAGTACATTACATATATTTGATATGTACGAGAGTTAATTATTAGAAATTGAGTTAAGAACTCAAATTCGATTAAAGTTATTTTTCAATTATGCGATAATTGACTAATAAATTTATATCTTATTTTAATACGATTAAATAAGATTTAACTTAGTAATTAATCGTTAAATTACTAAATTAGTTGAGGTTTCGAGATAGAGGTAATTAGTTAATTATATTTACAAGGAGTTGTAAAATAAATTAACTAAGCATTGTGGGGCCCATTATATATTGATATAATGGTAAAATATTACTTAAAATGTTAAGTACATATTATTTATTTAATTGAGTCATATAATTGTTATATGATCAAATTATCACTTAATTATAACAGATAATTAACCATATGATCAATAAGTATTTGTGAGACAAATATCAAAAATCAAAATGGACCAAACTAGGCCATAATGGCCGGTTTTGGTAGTAGTTACATGGTGATGATTTTGTTCTTATTTTTACTCTTTAGTTACTTTATGAAAGTGACATAACAAGTATGAAACAATCATCATATTTTCTACAACACTCCACTCAAATGCATGTGAACAAATCAAACAAAATAAGAGTCCTTTTAAGGACTAGATGATCCGGCCTTATGGCCTCAAGCATGAACAAAAGTTGTTCATTTCATTACTTACTTGATTTTGTTCAATTGTCATACTTCTTTCAAAAAACTCTTCTTCTCAGTAAAAACTATCATATACTAATATTTCCTAAGTATTACTAGTGTAGTAATATAGTCTAATATTAGTAGTATAATATCTATCTTATTATCTAGTTAATAATAAGGGTAGATTATTTGGGTTAATCTTGGTGCAACTTGAAGGAGGTCTTCTAGTTTGGAGATTTCTTGTGTTCATCCATATTTATAGCTCAAGAACAACAAGAAAGAGTTCTTGTTGTGGCCATATAATTTCCATATCAATGTGAGGAAATTTCTTCTTTTATATAAATGTCTTTATATTTGCATGCATGTTACATAGATCATTATAAACTAAATTAAAAAGTAATTCAGTTAAAATACGATTCTGACAAAAAATTTTGGTGCATGTATACCTACTGACCTCAAAATGTTTGTGGTCAAATTTCGTGATTTTAAGGATTAATTTGATATTTATTTTGATTTTTGGCGTTTAAACCGAGTTAACATGCATTTTATGAGTTAAAAGTTAACTAAAAATAGTTTCATGTTTATTCTGGCCATGAAATTTTAATATGATCTCACATGCATTTCTTACATATTGTATGTAAAATTTCGTGACTTTTACTTATGTATTGCATGTTTATTGATTTTTATACGATAAAAGTTGATAATATGAGATTATAATGTTCATAAAATTGAAACGTCCATTTATGATCTTGAAATTTTTTTTTACATTTAACATTCTCATGTTGATACTCTTGGTGAAATTTCATAATTTGTTTCACTGTTTTACTATATCTAATGTTTTTATTTGATAAAACCATTAAATACAAAGCTATTTGTTCATAAAATTAATTTAAATTTTTTGAGCAAATGTTTTTTATTTTTATAGTTCCGGGAATGGTTCCAGATATGTACAAACTTTTTTGTGTCAAATTTATGATGTTTATTGGTATTTTGGTTGCTAGTGATAATTGTTATGATTAACCGCTAATATTTAGCACATGAAATATCAAAATCGTGATTTAATGTAATGACCAACAAAATAGTAGTGGACTAATTTTGAGTTCTAAAACAGGTTAGTTAATTAGTTTGAATTTAAATGCGATTTAAATGTTGATATTGATTTTTAATGGTTAAAAATCAATAAATCGCCGAAGAAATCGAGCTACAATGAGCATGAATTGAACTTAGGAAGATTTTGGCATGAATTTTGCAGCAATTTATTTTTATTTGTGGTTGAATGAATGAATGTCATTTATTTAATAATTTATGCAAATTTTGTACCTAGTATGACCTAGTTAATTTTTATCGTTATTACCCGTAATGTAAGGGAATAACGTTTTGGTTGTAATTTTATTGCGATCTCGTATCGCCGGTTTGTATAATTTAATAATTTTATTTTATAGTATAAATGTATAATAGGAATTTGTATATTTGTACATTTGTGATTATTTTTATGAAGACTGGTGGCTTCCTCAAGACGGTGCCATTTTGGAAGATGTTCCAAGTGAAGAGGCAAGGGACCAAGGAGTTGGTTTCCGAATTTGTAACTATCTAGTTAATTTTGATTAGCTAGGTGGCCAGACTAGGATTTTATTGTTGCTTGATTGCTTGCTTTATTTTCGCTCATGCCAAAATCGTCACACATGCATTTTATTTACCGTTATTGTCAATTCAACGTTATTCACAATTCACCGACTTAGTTCGCTTATAGGGAATTAATAACAAAATTGACAAAACCTCTCACATAACTTAAAAAAAAATTGAGAAATTGTTAGCCTTACCATTAGTACACCTATGAACCCTGGTTCATTAGTGCTACACCATCGTCTCGTGGGTCCCTTTTGTTACCCTCGTGTAAGTGGGTGATGGCGATTCACAAGCCAAATTTGGATTGACTCAACGGATAAGCGTTCTCTTGGACTAGGAGATGATTTAGTTGAAATCCGTCAACCAAGAGTTCTAAGTGTAGACTTAGTCAAGTATTGACTTACCATTTTTAGATAAAGGTAGCATGCGATGACTATTTTTTTCTAAAGATGGGTCTTGGAATCACTTATGTAATTTCGTGAGGGGTCATTATATGAGTGACTTGTTTAAAATTGTTTTTACAAGTAAAATATATATAAGCAATGAATGTTTATTTTCCGTTGATATTTATTTTTTTTATTCGCGCAATGACAATTATTTTTCTTCTATGAACTTATAAATCCGTTCAATCGTGGAAAAGGTTTCCATTATTTTATACGGTAGCATTTTTGATTGCAATCTCCGTTTATACCACCGTAGCTAAAGACAAAATGAATTTTATCTTTTGATCCTCATATTCACCATTGCAAATGTCTCTTATGAAGAGTAAATGAATAAGTCACACTTAGTCAAAAGCGTTTTTGAATATTTTGTGACGCCTTCTTATAACAATGGTACATCAATTTTTTGCTCCAAAGAAAATATTTGTATTTTGGTATGTCGTCATTATACTCCTTATCGAGGCTTACCTCAAAAGAGGCCAAATCAGTTGGGATGACTAGTTTAATCGATTTATTTGAAATCGTGAACAACCAAATACCGTAATCACTTCATGAAAGGTTTATCCTTTTGAAGGTAAAACCATGAATGAAATGAAGAATAGTCTTCACAATAATACATACTTGTCTAAGTAGAGATTCATGAAAGTGAGTGGGAGCACTTAGAATGATGTTTATATTCTTAATTGTTAAGACGAGGTTCAAGAGTAGGTTGGCTTAACCTTGACACAAGGCAAGGGAAAAGGGCAAGACTATTTTGAATAGTAAAGTCAAAACCCAAGCAAGGTGTCGAACCCAACTTTTGACGATTCTATTTTACAGTGTAGGACACAAGAAAAGAATCTTCCCAAAGTTTTCTAAAGAGTTAGAAATAGGGTGTAATTTTTTCACCCATAATATATATATGATCGACATTTATTTTGCTAAATGCAAATATTTTTGGGTATTAGATATCCATTATGGTTTTCATCAATGTATTCAATGCATATAATAATGATTCGTGCGACGACTAACCATAATTAAATGTCGACCTACAAGGGAAATATAACTATTGTATTTTTATTTCTATAGAGACATATAAAAGTTATAATGTGATCAATCTAGTTTTGGATTTAGAGGTATACTTTAATAAACGTTATTATGTACATAACCTCTAAATAAAGAATATAGTATCCACTTTTGTGTACGACACAAGTGTTTCACTTTTGTGAATAGAACAAACGTTGTCTCTTTTTATGCCTATACTTGGTCAATGGTTATCCCATACCAATCAAAGGTAATTATATTCTTGACCTAAACTAATAATTACTTGTCATATAGATTGTAAAGGCTCAAAATTGGTGACCCTTATCTAATCTTAATTCTGGATTGTGTAGCACATTAAGAGGCTAGTATTGACAACTATCCCTAAACCATCTGATTTTGAATCTTATGGTGCGTGCGAATCTTGTATTCAAGGCAAGATGATTCGTGGCCTTTTGTTGAAAAGGAAATCGAACTAGTAAATTATTGGCCCCATTACATAAGAATACGTGTGGTCCAATAACAAACACAACCAGAGATGGTAATGATTACTTCACTTGATTTACCGACGATTTAAGTAGATATTATATTTGATTCTACTTAATGAGGTGCTAAGAGAAATCTTTGAAAAGTTCAAAGAGCTTCAATGAGAAGTAGTTAACCACTAGAACATTAGATCAAGGACTTACGACTATATCGTAACTATAAATCTCTAAGTATTGACTTTGATTTTCACCAAAAGTATTGTGAAATGGTTTCACTGAAGGTTCTGTAACGATTTTTTGGGCTAAACTACAATATTTGAATGACAGAATTCCTCAAGATTCATGCAGTTAAGTATTAAATTAAACCAAAAGGGGTGATTAGCAACTACTTGGAATGCGGAAGCATTCCAATAATATGCTAATAAAAGAAGTATAATAAAACCCAAACCGCAGCTTTGTGAATAATAAAATAATCCGTGAGACCGTCTCACAATAACGCCCCAAGTGTTGCGCCTCCACCGGTATCCACACAATATGAGTGTGTATGCTAGTACAAACTTTATGGGCAATTTCCTTCCCTCTTACTTCCCTTGAGATTTTCTGCTCTCCCGGAAAAACTCATCATAAACACCTCCCTCTATATATCTTTATATAGGTAGTTCAAGAGAATCCTAGAGCATCTAGGATAAGGAAAGTATAATAAGAATAATAAATATTATTCTTATTCCTTTAATAATTAATCAATATTAATTATAATATTGCCCAAAACTCATCTAGTGTGTGACCCTGTAGGACTGACTAATACTACCCGAGTCCCAACTCATTTAGGACTCAGACTATAAGCGGCTCCTAGCAAAACATTGTAGCCACATAGAATTAATCAGTTATACAATATTACGGACATATGGGCATACTAACTCCTTCAGTCTCCCACTTGCACTTATGTCCTATAAGGCACCATAATCTCTTTGCTTCTATCTCTTCAGATGAGAATAGGGTAGGCGAAGTATCATCCCTATAAATCTCAATCTCTTTTCTCGAATGTCTGAGCTGAATTGTTACAACAGACGACTGACTTTCACCTCGTCTGGGCATGGCCATGCACTGATACAATTCACACTCTTCGAGAGGCCGAAGATGATAAACTTCTTTCACAAAGAAGGAGCAAATCTCATCTTGTCTAACCACATCCTATCACATGTTCCATGACAAGTCCAACCATCACCTTTATAGCCACCAGTCACGGTTGACGTTTGGTGATGTCAAAACTAGCACTTCACATATACAGAATAATGAAAGACTCAGGTCTAAAGACTACCAATTACGGTGAAAGAAACTTTGTTGACACTAAGCGAAACCTTAACAAAGTTCTTTGACGGGTCCGTCTAATACATATTCCTAACATGTATCAATGTGCCTGGTTTGATATCGCAATATCAATGACTTACGGAACATAGTCATCGACCAACTCACATACTAATCATTATAAGGCATAAGTGTTCCTTTCACTATGCCATGATTAGAGACTTATATAAATACATTATCTTATAAAACAGAGTTCCATAACCAAGTCACGCACTTGGTAATCTGTTTAAACAATGTATACTATTTTGGGACAAACATTCAATAATACCATAATTAAATGCAAAATCAATTCTTTTATCATATAAAAGAAACATGTCATACAAACGTATCAATCATGTCGAACATAACCTCCCACTGAAATGAAGACCTCTCGGTAGTATTAAGACCACTCGCTAATGCGTCTTATACAAATCGCAGTATTATGACTTTTCATACTATACGAAAGAGGTTTTGTACGGGACATGCAACCATTGCATTGGTCATTATCTTGCATATGTTTATTTTACCTTATCTAAATAAAGTAAACTCAATAACACGCGTTTGATTCATAAATCAAATGTACTCTTT
>JAIUZE010022982.1:0-13555 GCA_022085475.1 Heliosperma pusillum
TATTCATGGTCATACCATGACTTGGCATGGTTTGTTTGTCGAGTCTCAATCTTATCAAACTTATACCGCTAACGGTGAGATGCAAGCCCTAGTGAGCGTATTCGGTTGCCTAAGAGTGTCTTCCCCGAGTCTTTGAATCACATGATGGATTAGGATTTGTATTCTATATGCTTTTATCATTATATATTGAATTGCCTATCTATTCTTATCGTATTTCACATGTATATCTATATATGCATGCTTCTACGTTTGTATTTCCTTCTATGTACGTTTAATGTGATATGGCTGGGAGAACCCGGAGTTACTCCCCACTGACTGTGGCGTTCATGTTTTTCATGGATGAACAGGTTGCTTGATTTGGATGGCTTTTTGCTTATGTTATTTTGGGTTCGGGTTTGAGCTAGCGGGCGTTGTCCTTAGATTGAAACACCTCTAGACGTTATTTAGCTTGTTTGCTAATCACAATTACTTTGATAACATTTGGAGAGACTACGTCTCTTGTTGTAGTATATTCGTACTTTGGTTTGCAATTATTGACATTCCTCGTTTTTCTTCTTGCATGTAAATTTTTTTTTTTAAAAACACCGTATTTTCCGCTTTATAATTCTCATGCTTGTTATGTTTTATTTCCGCATTCGCGAGGGTTGTTACAGTTTATGCACGTGCTTCGGGTTTTGATGTGCGTAGATATACTACGAAGAGGGGTCGGGATGGTACGGTGAAATCCAAGCTCCTGGTTTGTAACAGGGAGGGGTTTAAGTACTCAAAGAAGTTGTGCAAAATCAAAGACAATGAAGAAAGTTCAGAATTGAAAGACGGGGATGACGAAATTGAAGGGGTGAAGCAGACGAGAAATAATAAAATAAGAAGGGTAGGGTGCAAAGCAAGGATCAGGTTATACATGGTGAAGGGTGTACTATTAATTGACCGATTTCATACTGGGCACAATCATGAGGTGGTTTCGGTTGCAAATAGGGAGTTTCAGAAGTTGTCACGGAAATTACACAAGTATCACAAGGTACTAATTGTCTATAACTCGAGGGTTAGTATACTATTTCACATAAATTAGTTACTATATTTATTTATATGGCTTTGTTAGGTAATTTAACATGAGATAAGTAACATAATTTAGACGCAAAGTTATGAAACTAATATAGTGTAACTTTCGCCCCATAATAATGTAACTTTTGTGCTAATGTTGTGTAACTTTAAATAACTTCTATGCTAATGTCGTGTTACTTTCGCCACATAATAGTGTAACTTTTATGCTAATGTAGTGTAACTTTCGCCCCATAATAGTGTAACTTATTTGATAGTGTTGCGTAACTTTATGTAACTGTTGTGTAACTTATATTGCAGTTGACGATAGGTGCTACAAAGACCTTCAAAATGTGCAAGGAACATATCAACGGGTTCGAGAATATTGAAGCGAGTTTAACAGACTTTAAGAATTTCCAGAGGGATGTTAAGTGTTTTATCAATGAAAGAGACGGTCAGTTGTTCGTAGACCATTTCAAGGGCATGGCAGAGACACGATATGATTTATTCTTCGATTATGAAGTTGATGTTGATGGTAGCCTGATGAGGGCAGTTTGGGCAGATGGTATTGCTCGGAGAAACTACGCAGCATTTGGCGATGCAGTTTCTTTCAACCCCACATACTCAACGAACAAATACTCAATGGTATTTTCCCCTTTCACTGGGGTTGATAATCATAGGAGATCAGTAACTTTTTGTGGTGCGCTACTTACTAGGGAGAATGAGGACTCGTTTAGCTGGGTGTTCAAACGTTTCGTGCATGCGATAGGGGGTAAGGAACCGGAATATATTATTACCGACCAAGACCCGGGGATTATTAAATCTGTCCCACTTGTTTTCAAGCTGGCGAGGCACCGGTTTTGCATGTGGCACATCATGAACAAAGTTCCAGTCAAATACGCTAGTATAGCTACAGATTATCCAGATTTTATAAAAAAATTGAATGCTATTGTGTGGGATGATGAACTTGAACCACTAGAATTTGACAATCGTTGGGGGAAATAACGGGAGAACATGGCTTTGGTAACGGTGACTGGTTTGCTGAAACATATCTTATAAGGAGGCAGTGGGTAATGGCCCATTGTAGGGACCTGAATATTAGTAGTGTTATGAGGACAACACAGATCAGAGAGCGAGAACGGTTTTTTTAAGATATTTGAGCACAAATCTGGGACGTTAGTCGAGTTTTGGATGCGCTTTGAAAGTGCTATGGAGCAACAAAGACACACTCACAAAGGGCTTGACAATGTAACCCGTCAAACATCACCGAAGTTGTCTAGTGATTCTCCTATTGAGAGTCATGGAGCAAGATTGTACACACATGCGGTGTTCGATTTATTCCAAGAAGAGGTGAAGCACTCTACTCACGGTCTTAGCGTTAGGGGTTTCGCAGAGTTGAATGGAGTAGAGCTAACAAAGGTAAAAGACGGATTGAGGGAAAAGTTGTTTGACATTGAATATTGCCAAGGTATTACTCACTGCATTTAGTTGTATATAGTCTGAACTTTATATAAAAAAAACGATTCTTACTCTTTAACTACCTCTACATGCACCGACATTAGCTTATATATTGTGGTTTAATTATTTATTATTACTTCTTTACAACTTTATTTGTCTGGCGGTTAGGTACACATCAAGCAAAGTGCACCTGTAGAATGTTCGAAAGAAGTGGAATCATTTGTAGGCATATCATTTCGATTTATTCAAGTAATGGGGTTCATACAACACCGGATACATGTATAGCAAAAAGATGGACAAAGGATGCGATCCGTGAAAAAGATGATGGGAGAGATATTATTGACGGAAAACAAATTGAAATCACGAAGGTGTGGTCGGAAGTGCACGAGACGGTTGGGCTGTTAAGGGCTAGGGGCAAGGATGATGTGGAGAGCTTGTGCACTTTAATTCAAGATTTCAGAGAAAAACTAATGCCATCAATGGAGCCAATTAGTAAACAACAAGAATTAGAACAAATTCTTGGTTGTAAGGCCAGCAAGGAGATAACGGTACTGCCTCCAAAGCTTTCCAAAAACAAGGGGAGTGGCAAAAGGATTTTGTCTGCTAAGGCGAAAGCCGTTGCGGCGGCTGCCAAACCCAAGCGCATGTGCAAAAACTGTAAGCAAATGGCACATCATGATAAGAGGAACTGCCCCAACCCGTTCGCGGATCATCCACCGCAATCAAATGAGTCATCAAATGGAGAGGAGGAGGAGGACGAGGATGAAGAACATGCTGACTTTGAGTAGTTTGATATCACATAGATATATTTTTGATTTGTGGCTTATTTCCTTCTTAATGTACTAAGTTTATTTTTCATTTTCAATGTTATTTTGAATAGTGTGATTGCAATGTTATTTTGGATCTTTGGCTTGAAGTTACATGGTTTGAAGTTACATAAATGTCAGACTAAAGTTACATAAAACACAGCTTGAACTTACATAAATACAGACTGAAGTTACATAAATGTCTTGAAGTTACATAAATGGCTTGAAGTTACATAAATGGCTTGAAGTTACATAAATACAGACTAAAGTTACATAAATGGCTTGAAGTTACATAAATATCAGAGTAAAGTTACATAAACACAGCTTGAAGTTACAATCATGTAAGCCATCTTATTTGAGATGAAAATGTAGCATTGTTACATAAAAGTGACTCTATTTATAAAAAGAAGTTACACCAAATATTGAAGTTACAATAATTGGAAGTCCTAACTGATATTGAAGTTAACAAACAGTTAAATGGTGGATTTTTAAGATTATGTGGGAATAAAGTTACAGATCAGTCGCAATAAAGTTACATAAAAACTAACTGAAGTTACAATATTGAACATCTTTATCGTATGTGAAAATAGATTCCAAAAAGGATTTAAACCCCAAAAATCTTAGTTATGCATTCAGAAGTTACACTATAAGCGATCAGAAGTGACACTTATTGTGTTAAGAGTTACACATTTCATTGTAACTTAATACAAGCTAAGTATGAAGCTTCCAAATATACATCCATAACTAACTGATCCTGTTTTTTTCAACAATATCTATAAAATTCAAAAGTTACAGCATAACAAAGGTCATTTTGTTTTTTTAGACAATAACTTTGCAGCTTTATGGTTAGCTTGTACCGTATTCCAGATGTTTGGTTTGTTGACTACAAAATCCTTGACCTTCTTCAAAACATCGTCTCGTTTGCTATTCATATCAGCTAGTATAAGGGTGGTTGCAAGCTGGACTACCAAGTATCGCCGACTGACCTTACTCCTAAGATCTTCATGTTTGAACGACTCTCCGTTGTATATTAACATGTACATCATGGTGAAGATGCCTGATTCATTTATGTTCGGGAAAGGGCGATTCCAATCAAAATGTACTTGACGGTGTTTTAACATGACCAAATCCCTGCTAATTCCTCTAGAATCTAAGTAGTCAACCATTGCTGAAGCCTGCAAAAAAGCTTCATGTTAACATACTTGTACATTTACAATTGGTCAAATAAATCTTCAAATTAATACCGTTGTAGTACTTACTATTATTTCTGACGCCTTGCATATTATTGACTTCTCCAGAATGTAGTGAATCTGATGATCAAGGAGGTCTACCGTGTTGCTCCTGAAATTGATACATACGCATGCTATGTGGTCATCAATATTGATTGGCACGAAAATTAAATCCGCATTCAAGTTGAAGGTTTGCCCACAGTCCTTCCGGTTAAAGTCCCAAATTTTGAAAAGGTTATCGTAGTTGATTTTGTTTGGTGTGCACTGTTCATTTGTTGCTAGTATCCGCTGCAGGACGTTCTACACCAAAAAATTACATGACTTGTAGATCAATAAAATGACAGGCTAAAGTTACATGTTGTATGATATAGTTATGAAAAGTACTTAGGTAAGACTATGGCTTGAAGTTACATAAATGTCTGGCTAAAGTGACATAAACACAGCCTGAAGTTACATAAACATTAGACTAAGGTTACATGTCTGACTAAAGTTACACAAAACACAGCTTGCAGTTACACAAACATCAGACTAAAGTTACATGTTGTTAAGGACATTTATGAAAAGTACTTAGGTAAGGCTATGGCCTGAAGTTACATATATGTCAGGCTAAAGTGACATAAACACAGCCTAAAGTTACATGTTTGTATAATATAGTTATGAAAAGTACTTAGGTAAGACTATGACTTGAAGTTACATAAATGTCAGGCTAAAGTGACATAAACACAGCCTGGAGTTACATAAACATCAGACTAAGGTTACATGTCTGACTAAAGTTACACAAAACACAGCTTGCAGTTACACACACATCAAACTAAAGTTACATGTTGTTAAGGAAATTTATGAAAAGTACTTAGGTAAGGCTATGGCCTGAAGTTACATAAATGTCAGGCTAAAGTGACATAAACACAGCCTAAAGTTACATGTTTGTATAATATAGTTATGAAAAGTACTTAGGTGAGGCTATGTGATTTGGATGGCTTGAAGTTACATAAGTGTCTGACTAAAGTAACATAACCACAGACTGCAGTTACTACAACATCATTAACTATGGACCGACATAATGGATACAAAAACCGTACCGTATGATGTAATCCAAAGAAAGCCATCCTTGGCACTTTTCTCTCCTCTGCCTCTATCTGGTTCAACAACCTTGACCAGCAATCAATGACAAACGAAGTCATTGCAGTATCGGGAAGCATGGACGTGATATCGTCCCTACGAAGCAGAGAATCGCATTCGTAATATGCCACGGTCTCACTGTGTTTATAACAATAAGAAGGTTAGACACGGAATCTAATCTGCTGGTGGAAAATGATTGGGTGAATAGAGTCAAATTACTTACGCGCCAGGCATGTTGGTGTCGTCTACGAAACAGTAGTCCGCCACATGCTTCCGCAGATCTTCCACGATCTGCAATAAAGTCTGGTTGTTCCGTAATAATGTAGATACCACAAGCGTCCTCGGATTAGCACTCCCGCAGTCAAGGGTACAACCAAGACCATCGCCTCTGCCACGACGACTGCTACTAACAGCTGACAATGGTTCACTAAAGGCAGGTCTAACAACAGATGGATTTTTAGGAGTGGCAGGATTTATTGGAGACGGCCGGCGTCGTTTATATGTAGTGGTAAAGTCAGACTCAAAGACGATCATCCTCTTTGAAGCATTTTTTTCTGAAGAGGCTTCGCCACTAACGGGCACCTTCGACGTTGACTGAGCCTTATCCTCTTTGAAAGACTTTAGACGACCTAATACGTCTTCCCTAGCCCTGTTAAGGTCACTAAGAACCAGGGTCGCCGCGATCTCGGCTCGGTACAACATCATGCTGTCAGGATTACCTAGGTCGCACTGAAAAAGCGAACCCTGGTAAAAAAGCATGTGTAGCATCATGTACACACCACAATTATTTCCAGAGTACCCTTGCCTCTGCCAACTGAACCTGATGTTATTAAGCTTGAAATCACAGACCTTGGAACCTTTGACCACTCCTATAGACATTAAATACTTCCCCATTTCTTTAGCCTGAATAATAGTTCGAACAAATGACCATTATTTTATAATTTTTGGAGTGAAATCAATAATTTAACTAATACGTAGCAATTGTTAGAAGACTTACAACGACAACTGCTATTCCAGTGTAAGGTAACTTGTCATAATCATCATCATAAAAACGGTTATCAAGATAGTCAATCTGCTCTGTTTTGAAGTTAATGCATGCGCAACTATAGTGATCGCCATCGTTAGAGAGAACATGGATGAAGACCTGGCCAATAAAATATGTAAATTGCATATAGTATTTAGAAGGCAACATTTGAATGTATAAACAATCATTGAGGGTTTTGGTTACCAAATCAGCGTCGAGATTAAATGTAGACGAACAGTTTTCAATCCACATGTCCCACACAGCAAACAAATCTCCGCTGCGGTCCACGACTGTTCCTGTTTTGTTAGCCTTCCAAATTTCCACCGCTATAGTCTATTAACAAACAACAATTAAAGTGAAGTTACATTTTGTTTAGACTCACTTAGATAACACTGAAGTTATAAGCTAGGGACAATGAAGTTATAAGCTTGGCACAATGAAGTTATATTTATTTGTGCTGAAGTTACACATTAACCGAACAGAAGTTACACCAAAAATTGGACATTAGGCAACATTGAATTGAAGTTACACATGAAACAAACTGAAGTTACACATAATCTCAGAGAAGTTACACATTTCCTGGTCATGAGCTTAGGCAATATTTGATGAAGTTACACATTTCACAAAATAAAGTTACACACTGACTCATAGAAGTTACACACTACATTCATTTTCATGAAGTTACACATGTTCATTGTATTGATGAAAAACTTACAATTGTTTTCCGTCTTGGCAGTGCCGTTGTTCATGAGTTGGTTCAATAACAAACACCAACACTCAATGACATTGCTCAGGATTTGCAGTCCAGGTAACAATGAATTCATATCCTCACGGTTTATGCAGTAAACGTCAGTATATATAACCAAAGGTTCCCTACAAAAAACAAAAATGTATTTAATAATGTTGACCAAATAAAATAGTAATGAATAAAATATAATTAAATCCACAAGATCTATTAACTGCAAAGGGGAAGTTGACTTACAATTTCTCACAATTGGGCATTTCATGAAAAATGTAGTCCATTACATCTTTCCTGATAATAAAGACTGTGGAGAAGAGGCTCTTTTGACCACGCAAGAAGCCTGACACAACTACCTGCTCGGCATCAGGTGACCCACAGTCAATGGAGCACCCTAAGTTCTCAGGGACAAGGTCCATGCATGGGAGGGCCTCAATAGAGTGAAGCAGGAATGGATGGTAGATAAGATTTGTTCGCGGGGCATAGAGGGAGCGAGGTGCTTCATTAACTCCAGCCCTTAAAACTTCATTCACTTCAGCCGTGTTATAGAATTCGAATGTCTGCATGATTTGATCAGTACACATTTGATCCTCCGCTGATGGCACTTGATCATCCGATGAACGAACTACACCTCGATCAGACGCCCCTACTCCCGGCGATGTACGGCAGGCCGCGTCAACTTCGGCAGTGTCGAAAATACTGTCAGAAAGCTGTGGTGACATGTATCTTGAATCGTCTACGTCCAACACATCAATATCCTCGTCTGATCCTAACCTAACCTTAGAATATGACACATAATGTTTACCGGCGCAATCATCAACAACATCGGACTTTTTTTGATCCGTCCACAATTCCTGCAACACAGGAGCATGTGACACAGATTGTTTCATCCGTTATGCTATGCCTTCTACTTCATCACAATACCGATGAAGTTCTTCACCCTCCCAAAACTCTTAGGTTGACTTTGATGGTGCGAAGCTGGGTTGATTATTATGATCAGTAGTTAGGCGTTTGATCCTAAAAGTAGCATCACCATACCATGCATGAAAGGCAATTGCGTGTCTCTGCATAAGTAAATAGAGCTCATGCACACCCTGAGATGCAAAAAGAAACAGAATTAAATAAAAGAGACTAAAGTTACAATATAAATGACTAAAGTTACACGGCATTCGAACTAAAGTTACACAAGTATGTGATCTACCAAAAAAACAATATACTAATAAATTCAATGAATAAAGGAACAGCAAGGAAGTCATACATCCACGGCTCGAGCTTTCAACTCATCATCGTCCTCCACTCCTTGCGGTAATTCAATTTTTGTGTACTTCTTCTCAGCCTCGATGTGAGGTGTAGATGTAATAAGAAGTGGGCGAGGTGTAGATGTAATAACTTGTTGAGGCTCAACGTTTTCGGATGAATGTTTGGACCGTGGATAATTAATCACAGACCGTGTTAGACTACCCTACCCCCCATTTGCCACCTCACCTTTTGCCATGGCCGTAAGCCTATCATTATCCCAGTGCTTGAGCAGTGGCAAATCATTGGCGCAGACCTCCCCTTAAAAATCAAACCGCTGAAAATATGTAATCATCATGAAAGGAATGCACCCAAGGAGGTGCTTAGGAGATTTTTTGGAATCTTTCCCAACGTTCACCAAGCAACTTAAAACGTAAGAACACCAGTCATATTGAGGAATAGCTTTTACATCTTGTACTGCTTTTAAAAGCTTGGGAAGTCGACACTGTTGGAGTAGGTGTCCTCCACCATAGTGCGCCACATAATAAATCTTATTAAGGAATATAATTGGGATATTTATTGACTATATATATGATTAGTCAGTTGATTAACGTAAATCAATAACGGTTGGCTGACTAGAGTTTGACGTTATTGTCGTTTGACGGCGGTGATCAACTGATCCTTTTCGGTCACACCTAAAGGATGAAATCCAAATAGTAACTTATTATTTGTATACGATACAGTTAATTAGTACATTACATATATTCGATATGTACGAGAGTTAATTGTTAGAAATTGAGTTAAGAACTCAAATTCGATTAAGCTTATTTTTCAGTTATGCGATAATTGACTAATAAATTTATATCTTATTTTAATACGATTAAATAAGATTTAACTTAGTAATTAATCGTTAAATGACTAAATTAGTTGAGGTTTTGAGATAGAGGTAATTAGTTAATTATATTTACAAGGAGTTGTAAAATAAATTAACTAAGCATTGTGGGACCCATTATATATTGATATAATGGTAAAATATTACTTAAAATGTTAAGTACATATTATTTATTTAATTGAGTCATATAATTGTTATATAATCAAATTAACACTTAATTATACAAGATAATTAACCATATGATCAATAAGTATTTGTGAGACAAATATCCAAAATCAAAATGGACCAAACTAGGCCATTGTGGCCGGTTGGATTGTAGTTACAATGGTGATGATTGTTGCTCTTGTTTACACTCTTTAGTTACTAATTGAAAGTGACATAACAAGTAGAATATAATCATCACTTATACTACAACCCTCCACCCTAATGCATGTGATTAAAATAAGCAAAATGAGAGCCTTGTGATGCTCATATGGACCGGCCATATTGCCTTTATAAGGGCAATATGGTTGTTCATTTCATTTGTTCATTCATGCTTGTTTTCCTTACTTCTCTCAAAACTCATCTTCTCTCTAAAAACTCTCAAATACTAATATTTATTAAGTATTACTAGTGTAGTAATATAGCCATAATATTAGTAGTATAATATCTATCTTATTATCTAGTTAATAATAAGGGTAGATTATTTGGGTTCATCTTGGTGCAACTTGAAGGAAGTCTTCTAGTTTGGAGATTTCTTGTTCATCCATAATATTAGCTTAAGAACAACAAGAAGGTGTTCTTGTTGTGCCATATTATTTCCATATCAATGTGAGGAAATTTCTTCTTTTATATAAATGTCTTTATATTTGCATGCATGTTACATAGATCATTAAATACTAAATTAACAAGTAATTTAGCAACTAATTAGAAGAGTCTAATTAAGGTCTATGGACTTTCATGTGGTATCAGAGCTAGCTTGTAGCATGCATGTTTCATTTTGGGACATTTTTATAAAGTTATAATAACTAATAAATCAAAGATTTTGAGTTAAAATACGATTCTGACAAAAAAATTTGGTGCATGTATACCTACTGACCTCTAAATATTTTTGGTCAAATTTCGTGGTTTTAGGGATTAATTTGCTATTTATTTTGATTTTTGGCGTTTAAACCGAGTTAACATGTATTTTATAAGTTAAAAGTTAACTAAAAATAGTTTCATGGTTATTCTGGCCATGAAATTTTAATATGATCTCACATGCATATCTTATATATTGTATGTAAAATTTCGTGACTTTTACTTATGTATTGCATGTTCACTGATTTTTATACGATAAAAGTCGATAATATGAGATTATAATGTTCATAAAATTGAAACGTCCGTTTCTGGTCTTGAAAATGTTTTATACATTTCAAATTCTGATGTTGATACTCCTGGTGAAATTTCATAATTTGTTTCACTGCTTTATTATATCTAATGTTTTTATTTGATAAAACCATTAAATACAAAGCTATTTGTTCATAAAATTAATTTAAATTTTTTGAGTAAATGTTTTTTATTTTTATAGTTCCCGGAAGTGTTCCAGAATGTAAAAAATTTTTGGTTTCAAATTTTATGATGTTTATATTTTATTTTGGTTTTATTTCATAATTGTTATGATTAAACCGTAATATTTAGCAAATGAAATCAAATCGATCTAATTAATGACCAACAAAATTAGTAGTGACTAATTTTTAGTTCTAAATCAGTTTAGTTAATTATTTTGAATTTAAATGAGATTTAAATGTTGATATTTATTTTTAATGGTTAAAAATCAATAAATCCCGAAAAATCGAGCTACAATGAGCATGAATGTGTTTAGGACGATTTTGGCATGAATTTTGCAGCAATTTATTTTATTTATGGTTGAATGAATGAATGTCATTTATGTAATAATTTATGCAAATTTTGTACCTAGTATGGCCTAGTTATTTTTAATCGTTATTACCCGTAATGTAAGGGAATAACGGTTTGGTTGTAATTTTATTGCGATCTCGTATCGCCGGTTTGTATAATTTAATAATTTTATTTTATAGAATAAATGTATAATAGAAATTTGTATATTTGTATATTTGTAATTATTTTTTATGAAGACCGGTGACTCCCGAAAGACGGTGCCATTTTGGAAGGTGTTCCAAGTGAAGAGGCAAGGGACCAAAGGAGTTGGTTTCCGAATTTGTAACTATCTAGTTAATTTGATTAGCTAGGTGGCCATACTAGGATTTTATTGTTGCTTGGTTGCTTGCTTTATTTCCGCTCATGCCAAAATCGTCACACATGCATTTAATTTACCGTTATTGTCAATTCAACGTTATTCACATTCACCGACTTAGTTCACTTATAGGGAATTAATAACTAAATTGACAAGATCTCTCACATGTTTAAAAATTGAGATTAGCCTTACCAATTAATAACACCTATGAATCCCGTGTTCATTAGGGCTACCACGCTCGTGGGTCCCTTCTTACCTCGGGTAAGTAGTGTGATACGATCACAAGCTAAAATTGGATTGGACTCAACGAGATAAGCGTTATCTTGGGACTAGGAGATGGATTTAGTTGAAATCCGTCAACCAAGAGTTCTAAAGGTAGAATTAGTCAAGTAATGACTTACCATTTCTAGATAAAGGTAGCATGCGATGACTATTTTTTTTAAAAATGGGTCTTGGAATCATTTATATATTGTTAAAATGTTTTTCAAGTAAATTAACAATGAATGTTTATATATTTCTTTTTGTTGTAGTTACCATATTCGCATAATGTCGACATCATCAAACGTTGCAACCTTGGGTAAGGACTCATGGTTGAGATCCGTCATGAACAAGTGTGTCCTAAAGGATGACGGAAGTAACTTCGTTGAATGGGAGTCAACGATCAAGAGCGCCGCGTTATCCGATAACGTGCTTCGCTACTTGGTCGAAAAGCCCCCCACCGAACCCGCGCCAAGATCGTCCGCGGTGGTTCGGGCCGAATATGACCTTTATTTAAAGGTTGCTAATGACGTCAAGAATGTCTTGATTTGGTCAATCTCACCCAAACTCAAACTCCAATTGATCTCTCTCAATGCATATGCGATATTCACGAGGATCACTTCGATGTTTTCGCAAGCCCCTCAAATTCTCCACTATGAAGGCATTAGCGAAATTCTTTGAACACTAAGCTTTCAAAGGTGCCAAAAATTTGGCTCACACGTGCTCAAATGGTTTTGGCACACGGACACCTAGATCGTCTAGGGGGGGGGGTTCAAAAATTCCGAAGAATTTGGTGGTGGGTAAGATCCTTCATTCACTCTCACCTAAGTTCACCCAATTTAGGGTGAACTATAACATGAATGGCATGGACAAGAGTTTCCATGAACTCCATGCACTCCTCACCCAAGCGGATAGGGACATGGAGGCTAGTGGGAGTGAACCCAAGGATGTTCTTTCCATGAAAATGAAGAACATGAACCTTGGGGTAAGGAAGGACAAGGGAAAGGGTAAGACTCTTTTCAAGAAAACCGGCAAGGGAAAGGGCAAGGTCTTTTACAAGGCCAAGCCCAAGGTCAACAAACAAGCGGAGGCGGATTGCTATTATTGTAATGGCAAAGGGCATTGGAAACGCAATTGCCCCAAGTACTTGAAAGATAAGAAGGACGGTTGTGTGACAACGTCAGGTAAAATTCTTTCATCACTCTATATGATAGATATTAACTTTGCTAGTACATCTTCTTGGGTATTTGATACCGGTTGTGATTCTCACCTTTGTAATCATGTACAGGGGCTGAGGGACGCGCAAGCACTAGCCAAGGGTGACGTGGACCTGCGCATGGGAAATGGAGCTAAGGTAGCCGCAGTTTCCGTGGGCACCTACGTTCTTCTTTTGCCGAATGGTTTAGAGTTGTATTTAAATAATTGCTATTATGTACCAACTCTTACCAAGAACATTATCTCAATTTCCGTGTTAGACATGGAAGGATTTTCATTTTGCATTAAGAACAACTGTTGTACTTTTT
>JAIUZE010022989.1:0-13167 GCA_022085475.1 Heliosperma pusillum
ATTTATCTTCCAAAACCAGTTTTCAGTCATGGTCAACTTTATGTGGCAATCTCCAGGGTCACAAGCAAACAAGGTTTGAAGCTATTGATTTGCGACAATAACAAACGTACATCCAATACTACAACGAACGTAGTTTACAAAGAAATTTTTGAGTATTTGTAAAGTTTTATATAACTTATACATTTCTAGGATAATTTTCATCGTATCTTAATGATTAGTAAATAAATTTATATGTACGTCGGATATGCAATTATGACTATTTATATTGTCACGGCCTTGCAAATTTTATTACGCAAATTTATATGCTTCCGTAACCAATGATAGTGATTGATATTACGACCCCGTGTATTTTTTGCACGGGTTTAAAACTAGTGTCATATAAAAGGAGAAATGAAAAGAAGAAAACATTATGATGGGCCCATCAACTAAATATTGAGGACTAATTATAACCCTCTAAAAAATCGAGCTTCTATATATAGAAGATGTGCGACCAAAAGAGAGTATACTTTGAATGTTCGTCTCTTTACTTGTCGAAGAAATATCATAAACCATACTATCACTATTACTTTCAATTTTAGAAACCGACATCATCATTATCTGTAGCGTAAAACTAGATTTACAATTAAAAAATACTACTCCGAAACCAAATTACTCCCCGTACATGATCTTTGATTTTTGTGAAAAAATCTAATAGTCCCGTATGTGTAATTCGACATTTATAAAGAAGGAGAAAGTTTACCATTTTATAAGGCAAGATGCTACTCTATCTATAGCCAATTAGTTTTAGAAAACATCTTTGCATTTATAAAGTAGGCTATCTCTCCTTAGTGCAGCTGTGGCCCAGGCCCGATAAAGAATTTAACAATTTTCAACGGGGTTGGAACCATGAAGACTAGACCTGTCAAATTTCGACCCGACCCAAAACCCGACCCGACCCGACCCAAAACCCGACCCGACCCGTTTTTCTAAGGTCAAGACCCGGAAATTTCAACCCGGTGACCCGTTTGACCCAAACCCGAAATGACCCGTTATTTTAGGGTCAAAACCCGAACCGACCCGGTCGACCCGTTGGGTCAAAGGTAAATCAAGAATTTCATTAAAATATTAATATTTATATATTATATTTGAAAAAATGGTCAATAAAATATTATTTTAAGTACTAAAAAATTACAAACACAATTAAAAAACCAATTTTATACAATTTTAATAATATTTAATAATAAAATAATTATTAAAAATAATTTATTTTAATAATTATGTCAATATAGTTAATGTAAACATTAATTATGATTAAAATATTAATTTTAAATACGTTTTGCATTTATTAAAAATATATTTTCGATAAAAATTGGGAAAAAAAGGCGTTAGAGACTATTTCTTGACCCGTATTCTGACCCTAACCCGACCCGTGACCCGATCCGTATTTAACCCGACCCGGGACCCAACCCACCCGACCCGTTTGACAGGTCTAATAAAGACCATCGTTTCCAATTGGTCATATTTGAATATTTGATAGCATAATGATAAAGCATATGCTATTTTATAATCCCATAATAATGTACTTCAACTATCTATTCCTTCACCTCCTCCTCCAATCCTCATTATATTTCTTAGATATTCTTTCGTACACGAAACTTGAAGAATTCCCGTTAGTAGATCCCGAATCATTTTAATATTTGATAAGTTTAGGCAGGGCCGGTCATGAACGTTTCAAGGCCCTAGGCAAAATACGAAAATTGGGCCCCTTTAAAAAATTATTTCAATTAATTCATGTATTGTCTAATACATGAGATTAAAAAAATTATAAAAACTGATATCTAAGCGCATTTTAACAAAAATAATTCAGAAATAAGAAACTCAACAATTCCCTAAACGACAAACAAATAAATTATGAATCACAATTCACAAATAAAGACGTTAAAACCGCTGAACCGCAACATAAAAAAGTATACAACCGCAAGTCCGGAACATAAAAGCGCTAACAACAACTTAAATAATCAACACAACACAAAAATACGATAAAACTACAACATAAAAACCGCAGCAACAATCAAAAATCAATAATTAAATAAATAAAAATTTAGGAAGAGAAGGAATTAGAACACCTCGGGTCCATAATTTCTTGAGTGACTAAGGCGGCGAAAGTGAATCGACGAAAGTATTGATCTTTAAATAACCCTAGAAATTTTTTTGATCTTTAAAGAACCCAAACAAGAATGAAAATATTATCTTTAAAGAACCCTAGAAATTTTATAAGTATAATTGATTTTTATTTTTTGGGATTTGGAAAAAAAAAGTTATTGTGCAAAGTAATAAAGAGTGAAATCTACCTGCTCCAAAGTAACGTTTGATATTTCCTAATTTTTTTTTCTTTTACATTGGGCCCCTCTCAATATTGGGCCCTTGTCATTTGCCCACCCTAACAGGCCTTAGGGTCGGCCCTGAGTTTAGGGGTTCTTTTTCGTTATTGTATCATTTCTTTTGTGTGTGGGTGTTGTAACTTGTAAGCATATGGCAAGCTTAAAAAGGCGAGTAGCGTGCAATGGGTGTTCAACATCGTCAGTTGTGTACATAAGAGTAAGTAAAAATGCCCCATTATTGCAATGCTGTCAAGGAGGGTCTTTGTACTTGGGGCGATTTGTTTGGAAAATTAGATCAACCCATCAAGGTTGAAGCACTACTATCTCAAAAGACGGCACAAGGACAACACGGTGCAGTTTAATTATGATGCTAAAAGCTACTCTCAGAATTTTGACAATGGTCACTCTCTGGAACATCGGTCGCCTTTTGCACCCTGAATCTTGTTCATTCATTTCTGGTGAAATTGATGTTCAGCGTGTTTAGAGATTAAATGAACTCAGTATGAACTATGCAATCTTGGATTATTATAGTTAATTTGATTGATTAATATTGATTGTTATGTAGTAGAGAGATAAGGACGGATGAGAGATGAAAAATATATATTTGATTCAATGTAATTACTTTGATTAGAGAATTACATATGTATATATACATGTTTGTTACCAGTATAAGAATAAGTCGGTTAGAGTTAGTTTAATATTCCTAACTAATTCTAACTAACCTGAAACTCTACATTCCCCCCTCAAGATGAACTATCTTGATGCTCACAGTTTTGAAGTAATCTAAGATCCAATCTTCTAGCAAAGAAATGATGTTCCTGTCTGCCTAAAGCTTTTTTCATAATAATGTCAGCTAACTGCAGACCACATCTAACATGATTAGTCAACAAAAATCCTTCTTTTTGTTCATCTCTTACAAAATGACAGTCGATATTAAGATGTTTCGTTCTTTCATGAATCACTGGATTTTGTGCTATATGCTGAGCAGCTCGATTATCACAATGAAGAGGTATAGGAAGGGGTATCTGTACTCTGAAATCCTTTAGTAATCCAAACAACCAAATGAGCTCACTAAAAGTATAAGACATACTTCTATACTCTGCCTCTGCAGAGCTTTTACTGACAGTGACCTGTTTCTTTGTTTTCTAAAATATGAGTGACTGTCCAAGGAAGATGCAGTAGCCACTGAGTGACTTGCAACTATATGCACAAGATGCCCAATCTGCATCACTGTAGGCCTGCAGAGTGAGGCTGGATTTTGCTGAATAGAACAGATCACCATTGACAGTCCCCTTTAAATACTTTAGGAGATGTTGTGCAGCTTGATAATGAGGTTCTCTTTGCTTGCTTAGATGCTGAACACTGTAAGCTATGTCAGGCCTAGTAAGACTCAAGTATAGTAGTCTCCCTACGAGTCTTCTATGAACCTCTGTTTCAGGCAACAATTCCCCTTGCTCAGTTGATAATTTCAACCCTTTCTACACGGGAAATGGTACTGTTTTGCAGTCTTCAAAGCATGCATCTTTAATTATGTCTAAAACATATTTCCTTTGATTCAGCATGATGCCAGTACTATTTCTTCCAATTTCTAGTCCTAAAAAATATCTCATGACACCAAGGTCTTTAATTGTGAACTTCTCATGGAACTTAGCCTTTAAGATGGTAATGGTGTCAACATCATCACCAGTAAGCAGAATATCATCTACATAAACCAGGGCAATAGCCTGTTTATGTGTTACAAGATCTTGTTTTGTGAAAAGGGAGTAGTCATTCTTAGACTGTTCAAATCCTAAATGAACCAGAAACGTAGTCAATTCTTGATTCAACTGCCTACCTAGAAGCTTGTTTCAGGCCATATAATGATCTAACAAGTGTACAAACTTGCCCTTTCTTAGCCTTAGTGTATCCTTGAGGTGCCCTCATATAAACATCTTCTTCAATAAATCCATGAAGAAATGCATTATTAACATCTAGCTGAAATAAAGGCCAATCCCTTATTGCAGCCACAACAAGTAAAGTTCTCACAGTTGTGAATTTTGCAACAGGAGAAAAAGTATGTTTGTAGCCCTTGTCCTTTACCTGATTAAAGCCTTTTGCCACAAGCCTTGCCTTGAAACGTTCTATAGTTACATCAGGTATATGTTTTATTTTGTAAACCTATTTGCTGCCTATGACTTTCTTATCATTAGGCAAGTCAGTAAGGATCCAAGTATCATTTGTCTCTAAGGCCAATAACTCTTGGTTCATGGCAGACACCCACCTAGAATCTTTGCAGGCCCGACTGTAATAACTAGGCTCAACTTCTTGAATGACTTTGCTCAAAGATGTCTTATATTCTGAGTCAAAGTCTGAATTTTGCTGCTAAATGACAACAGAATGAAAAGCAGAAGTTGAAGCATACTGTGCAGGCTTGACTGAAGTCTGATCTGAACATTGATAACCATCTAGCCTAACAGATAACTTTCTATCTCTCTTGGATCTTCTAACAGCAGGAGAAGGTATAGTTTGTGTAATATTATTGTCATTGGTGCCATCTATACTTTCATCAAGAACAGAATCTTGACTGATATTAATATGTGGTATATTAACTGAATTGAGATTACTATTATTTGGCTCACTATTGTGAACATGCAGATGTGCTTCTTGAATGTCTAAATCAGTAAAAAAAAAAATATGAACCTCCAGGAAGATTTGTCACCATATTGTGTTCCTAAGGAAAGGAATGTTCCTCGAAAACCACTATTAAATAAAAGTTCATAAGGAGTCTTCCAGTCAAGAATGACAAAAGGTAATTTGTTGATACCATGTTAAAAATGTTATCGGGCCTGAGCTGCACCCATACCGAGGAAATAAAGCCCGCTTCATAAGCTCAAGGAGGTTGCACTCTAAAACCAATTGGCAATAGATGGAGTAGCCCATTATCTTATAAAGTGGTAAACTCTCTTCTTCTTTATCAATGTGGGATTACACTCACATGTGGAACTATTGGGTTTCCTAACATGTGAGCCCACTTTAATCAGACCGACGAGCAATCTGGCATCTCTTCCAGCTGTTAAACAAACCATGTTATTCTTCAACGGCAGCGTTTTCTTGGCCCAGTTTTTTTCCTTTTTCTTTTATGCCTAGGTCTTTTTACCATGGCTCTGATACCATCTGAAGTATGCAATCTTGGATTATCATAGTTAATTTGATTGATTAATATTGATTGTTATGTCAAAAACTGGCGGAATGCTCTCGAAACCAATTCACTTGGCGGTTCAATTCGATGTTGTCTAAATTAATTCAGATAAAAAGTGAATTGGAGAAATTCCGTCGAGAATAAGGAAAAGGGCCGATTAGAGCCCACTTCCCGTAGTAGAGGGATAAGGATGAGAGATGAAGAATGTAAATTTGATTTAATGTAACGACTTTGATTAGAGAATTACATATGTATATATACATGTTTGTTATGAGTATAAGAATAAGTCACAGTTAGTTTAATATTCCTAACTAACTCTAACTAACCTTATACTCTACACTCAGTCTCACACATTTGAATGTAAGTTTAGCTATTTCATACGAACTCATTCTCACACATTTGACTTTATCTTCAAACCCAGAACTTGGAGAAACCTTAAGTGGCACTAATGCCCGTATTGTCTTCTAAGTACTAAGAACCTTTAATTTGTAGATATTTGGTGCTCTTCTATGGTGAGCCAAACTTTGAAGCTAGATTGACGGCCTTTAATGTGCTTGGTCAATGGTTACACTCATTCAATAAACCCTATATCATATTAGGGGACTTCAACCAAGTAGAATACAAAGATGACAAGTTTAGTAAGAAAAAAGGGTTTATCCAAGGGGCTATGCAGTTTAGTAAATGGAAAATAGATCATAATTTGATTGACATCCCATTTAAGGGACCTCGATTTACTTGGTGTAATAATCGAAAAGGCTTAGCGCGGGTCTATGAAAGGATTGATAAAGCGTATGGCTCTGAAGACTGGTTTCAACTATTTCCTAACACAGGTCTCAAACAGTATCCTATTCAAATATCGGACCACGCACCAATTGAATTGGACTTCAATCTCATAAAATTGCAAAGGCGGAGGCCATATAAAGTAGACTCATGGAGCCTTGAAAATGGTGAGTGTCTATCGCTAATAAGAGAAAGTTGGAATATTCCTATTTATGGCTCACCTCAATCCTGTTTAGCTAGGAAGCTATCTATTTTAAGAGGTAAAATAAAAAAATGGTCTCTTGATAGAAAGGCTATATGGAAACTCAAATGGGATAACTTTGACAAAAATCTTGAAAGTGCTATGGCTGCTACTATATCATCGGGAGACGAGTTATTTCATGAAAAGATAAATGAGGAGGTTACTGAATTTGCTAAGGCATCATCCTTATACTGGAAACAACGTGCTAAAATGAAATGGAATGTCGATGGCGACACGAATACCAAATTCTTCTTCAATTGGGTTAAGGGTAGGGCTGGTAGGAATTTTATTAGCTGTATTAAGGATGCAAACGGCGAATGGATCCATGACCAGGAAATTATTGGTGAAAGATTTCAAATGTTCTTCAGTAACCTATTTAACCCGGATGCGTTGGTAAACGCTTCCCAAGTAACCACATCACATCACTCTCATATTTTTGAAAAGGTTCGTGTGAAAGTTCGGGATGATGACATTGACTACCTTAATAAACCTTTTCTGGGGCAAGAGGTAAGGAAAGCAGTCTTCCAGCTTGGAGCTCTAAAATCTCCAGGCCCTGATGGGTTTCCGGCTATTTTCTATCAAAAATGTTGGCACACTATTAAGGAAGATGTCCTTTCTGCTGCTCTCTCTATTCTTAATCAAGGTAACATCTTAGCTGAGCTGAATAGAACCTTTATTACTCTCGTACCTAAATGCGACGCCCCTCAAAACGTTGAAGATTATAGACCTATAAGTCTTTGTAATGTTATCATGAAAATTGTCACTAAATGTATCTCCAATCGACTAGCTCGTGTTATGACATATCTTATAAGCCCACTCCAGAACGCTTTTGTTAAGGGGCGTAACATAGGCGCTAATATCCTAATTGCTCATGAGATTATTAATAACATTAATAAGCACAAAGCCGGAAAATGTGGAAGATTTGCTTTCAAAGCTGACATGAGCAAGGCTTTTGATCGTATTAAATGGGATTTTCTTGAAGCTAGTCTAAATCATTTCGGGTTTCCTACACAACTTTCTAAGCTCATTATGAGTTGCATTACAACTGTATCTTATGAAGTCTTATTAAATGGAACACCAATGAAGCAATTTAAACCCAAATGTGGGTTAAGACAAGGTGATCCATTATCTCCCCTCCTGTTTATTTTATGTATGGAAGTTCTCTCTCAAAATTTAAGTGCGGCTCAAGAGGAATGCCTTATTCATGGAATCTCACCAGGTAGAGGTACACCTGCAATATCTCACCTATTCTTCGCAGATGATTCTATTTTTTTCCTACAAGATAAAAATGAAGCTATTATTCGACTAAAAGGAATTCTAGATGATTACTGTCTTGCATCTGGGCAAGTTATAAATACAAATAAATCAGGGATTATCTTCAGTCCTAGTACGACATTATTATCTTCCCAGCAAGGAATAAAGATCTTCGGCATCAAAGGAAATAAAGGAATAGGGAAATACTTGGGTATTGAATCTGACTTGGGACACTCCAAAAAAGAGTTCTTTGCAGGCCTTGTAGACAAGGTTAAGGCCAGGATCTCTTCTTGGAATGCTATTTTTCTATCACCGGCTGGAAGACTCTCATTGATTAACTCTGTTCTATCCACCATATCCAACTTCATTCTATCGGTATTCATTATACCGGTAAGTGTGACAAATAAGATAAACTCTCTTTTGTCACATTTTTGGTGGGCAGGGAGGAAATCAAACAAGACGATACACTGGTGTAGCAGAAACTTCTTAAGCATTCCTAAATCTTCAGGAGGCCTAGGTATTTGGAACATTCAATGCGTAAATCAGGCACTATTAGGTAAAATAGCCTGGCAAATTTTATGTGATAAGGAAATTTTGATTAGTAAGACTTTCTTTAATAAAGTAGTCAAGATAGACCCTTCTACAAAAGATTTCTCTATTAAAAAGGAAACCAGCGTTTCTTGGGGAGCAAGAAGTATCATGCATGGTCTTAAGGTGATTATCCCCAACATTAGCTGGAAAATCAGCCCAAACTCAGACCTTCATATATGGAATTCAAGATGGATCGATGGGGAAGCGCCCCCAAGAGTCACTAGGTTTGGCTTTGCACCGCCGCCCTCAATGTGTGAATATAAAATAAAGGATCTCATCCTTCCATCTCTTAAATGGAACGATGACCTTATTATTGAGCTTTTTCCTGATTCATGGGGGGAAAAAATCAAAGCAATACCAATATGCCCATCCATTAAAAAAGATTACTTATTCTGGGCTCAGTCAAATACAGGGGAATATACTACAAAAAGTGGGTACGCATACAACCTAAACATATTCCTAGATATATATGGGAAAGAGAAAGATAGAGAAAGAATTAACAATATGGGAATGAAATTCTGTAAATCAAATCTCTGGCGATTGAGAATACCAGAACGCTGGAAGATTCTCCTATGGAAAATTATTACCCAGTCCTTACCGGTAGGGGCCGAATTTAAAAGGAGAAACATAACTACTAACTGGTCGTGTCCCTTCTGTAATAACTCAGAAACCTTGGAAACCACTGCACATTTATTCAGAGACTGTGAGGTTACTCGCAGATTATGGGCAGGCTGTTCTCTAGGCATACGAGCTGAGTGCAACATATCTATTCCAATTGAAAATTGGATTATAAATTGCATAAAGTACCTTGATGTGAAGGATGCTAAAGGAGAAAGCTCAATCACTTTCATTTCAATCATCTGGGCTACCTGGCATTTGCGTAACAAAAAAATATTTAATAATTTAGAGTTCTCTTTGGAACACTTCTTCCGGCTACAAAGGAAAAATCTTGAAGAGGTGTTACAGGCCTTTGATAATTATAGCGTCTCGGATTATACCTCTCCAGGAAGGAATAAGCAGGACTCAAACTCGCTAAAAGATCATATAAGAAATTATTATCCCTTCTTCTTAATTGGAAATGGTAACTCATGCCCTATTTATCGTATAAAGGTTGATGCAAGCTGGGTTTCCTTCTCTCAAGCTTCTATCGGATGGGTAGTGTACAATGATCGAAGTAATCAAATATTCAGACACGCAGAAAAAATCAGTGCTCAGAATGCATCTCAAGCTGAAGCGCTGGGTATCCGAGAGGTCATCAAATGGGCTCATCGTTCCAAGATATCTCACCTCCATGTCTCGTCTGATTGTCTCTCTATCCTTTATCAGATTGCAGAAGTGGAACATCGTCAGCATAGCGTCATTGGCATCCTAAAGGATATCGAGGCCATCCTACCTTACTTTCACTGTATTTGCTTTAGTTTCATTCCACGTTCACTTAATTCTGTCGCCCATGAGCTCGCTAAAAGAGCTCGGGCATTGTAGTCTCTCCAGATTAACTGCTGCCAAAAAAAAAAAAAAAAAGTTTGTAGATATAAATTTCAAGTCAATTGGGTCTTTTAAGTTTTACCCTAAACACATGAAGTGTCACACAATCTTGTTCGTTGCTCTATGGCTATTAGCGGTTAGAGATGTCCCGGCAAAACTCAAGTTTCACGACATTATCAATCGAGGTTTCCGAGCTCTACTAAGGCATCTCATCGAGTTAATTTATTTTTTATTTTTTTGGTGTTGACCAGGATTATCTCTCTCGGTGTACTGAAGGCAATTTAATGAGTAGACCCCTGTCAAGTTTGGTTTTTTCATTTGTAAGAATTTGGAATTTAACCCCTAATCACTTGTTTAAGAGACGAAAGTCCTTATCACTCACGCCAACCAACTTTGGTTATCGAGTTAATTTGTAAAAGACATATACTCCAATGGTTACTGTAAATTGTAAACTGCACATACAAGTTGGTGACCATCAATATCGAACATTGGTATTGGAATTATATGACTTGTGGCTTGACGCCTTGACTATCAATTTATAAGCTTGATTTTAATCAGGATATATCGGTTTTAATTTGGAAACTCATCTCTAAACCAAAAATAAGATGCACTTATTATTTTAATCTTTATAATAACATGAACTATCGACAGTATAAGAGTAGCTAAAAGCCGAAAGGTAACAAAATAGCTCGAAGACGCGAGCCGGACGGGTCTGTAGTAACAAAAGATATCATTTCTTGCTTTTTTTCGTCGATTGATGATCTTTATCATGTTCTTTAGGTTATAACTTACAACTTCATAAGTATGGTAGAAGCAAAATCATAAGCAATTATCTCTTTGGCACCAAGTGACTCCACTAGAATCTAACACTTTCAAGCATAGTATACTACTAGTGTTGACTCATGACGTTAAAACACTACAATAATTCTAAACACGCTACCCACACTCACATTATCATTTATTTTCCACCCACTTGGAATCATTAATAAGACCATCCACCACTACTTCAAATTAAGCATATACTCTTCCAATCATCCCTTTGTGCGAAAGGAACATCCCATACTTGGTAGGTAGGTTGTATACAATTTTGTCATGTCTTGTAAACTATACAAGTGAGTATTAATAATTTGTCCATCGTCTCCATCATTTATTTATCTTTAACTAAGTACAAATGATGTAAAGGGGGCCACAAGAACAATATATATGTTGCTGATGAGATTTGAACCTTGATCGCTAGTACCATTTCTCATTATTTTACCAGCTAAGCTAACATCTGCTTCATATTTTACTAGTAATTTAAAGCACATTTTCAATCATTCATTTTGTTACATTTCATCTTATATTCGGAAGTAACTGAACAAGAATAAAAACACACAAATTCTTGTATAAGAGGACGTATCGTTCACAAATATAAAACATGTTGAATAAAATAGATAATACATAAGCAAAATGTAAAGAGACTAGCAAAAACACGTTTTATGTATCTAAATGAGTGTTATATGACTCGTTTTAATTTTAAGACGTGACTCATATAGAAGAAAAGTTAATGTGAAAGTGACACTCGACAACATATAACAATTAATACTAATGAGGTTTATGACCTTCATAAAACATCATCATCATCCAATATTCCATATATCTCTCTTTCTTTTCAATAATACAATTCCTAAAGTTTCATTTACATTATTTATCAACACTACTTCTAAAGTATAACCACATCTCATATCTCATATCTATCTCTGCAGATATTGTGTTGTAAGCATAAAATGGCAAGCTTGAAGATCAGGCAAGTTCAAGTAGTAAGGTGGGGAAAGCAAATGGCGTGCATTGGATCATCATCATCTGAAGCTTGTTACATGAGAATGAATAAGAACGCATCCTTCGAGTCTTGTCAAGTTGGTTCCTTCTTCTTCAAGCGATTGATATCGAAAATACGTTACAAGTGGAAGCAATACTATCTTAAAAGGCAGCTCAAGGCTGCCCCTGTTTTGTTTAGCTATGATGCTCACAGTTACGCTCAGAATTTCGATAGCGGCCGCCCTTTCGACCGTCGTTCTCCATTTGCACCCTGAGTCTTCTCAACTTGTTTCGGTTAGTCAATAGTCATGGTTTGTTCTATGTTTGTTTTTATGGGGTTGAGCTACATATTACATATATGGTTGTATATTATTTTTGTTTATTTTCTACTTGTAAGTTGGTTCAGTATAAAGCGCAAATGCCTGTATAATCTAGTGGAGAATGAAAACGAGTTTGGGTTTGATAAATTGTTGAAATGTTTTGTGAACTTGGTAATATTTTTGATTTTCTTACACAGAATTGAGGGTATTGGAGTAATTTGGAGAAAGGATAAGTAAATCAAATTTCATGCTTTCCTTTGTTGTCATTCACTTTACTTCTTGTGCGGGCCTCTATTGTGTCGTTAGTCAGTGGCCATAGTAGTATAATATTGTCGGTTTTGGGCTATTTACTCTTAACTTTTTTTAAAAGGGTTTATACGGTTATATTTTGTGAACACTTATATAAATATGTTATTTTACTTTTACACTAGCGATGTGCAATCCTCCCCTCAAAAGAAGAATTATCATCTTAACTCGAACCTTGACCTCCATAAAAAAACTTCCTTGCAACCTGTATCTCCAACCAATTTCCAGCCACCCAAGCATCACCAAGTCTTAATAACCTATCCTTAACCCTTACACCATGCTATTGAGTCATGGTTCCACCATATGTCACCGTCTGGTCAAGTGAGTGCTCTCAAGTGCTTTTACTCCTATGTGTTCATGTGTCTCACTTGGGATTGTGTTATATGTACCTATCGAACTCCTCCGCTTCCAGTAGTGTTGAACTAGTTTGTTGATGATGACATGCCTAATTAATATGTGCCTCTTAGTTAAGTTTTCAGGAAAATTATGAATCTCCAAGCAAGATTTAATCAATTATGAATCTCAAAGCAAGATTTATTGAAGTGTTGATGAAGTGTTGAATGCCCAAGAAAGTCGAGTTGTAATGAGTCATCTAATCAATATATATATATAAAAGAGGCTTTTTTCAGGCAACGAGTGTAACAACCCGAAAAGTACCCAATTTTTCTAGTAAAAATGTTTTACGAATACTTTTCAGCAAAGTTAAGTTTTAAAATAGAATTTATTGTTTCGAGTCGTATTTGGAAATTCCGAGTTCGTATTTGGAATTTTTGAGAGATTCCATGAGAATCCCGTTTTAAGTCAACTTTGACTTTCGTTGACTTTCGTTGACTTTTCCCGACTCACCTCGTAATT
>JAIUZE010022991.1:0-12551 GCA_022085475.1 Heliosperma pusillum
GTTGGACCCTATTCAAGTGAATAGGACGAACTTAGTATTTTGTCCCTAGTCACTCAATGAGGTGACGTCTCGAAATAACTAGATTGTAAGTCGATCGATGGTTGGTTCAGCACCATGGGGTCATGGAGATGACTGGTCGTTTACATAGACAGACTGTATGACACTCTGTCGGACAGTGACATTGTAGAGACCCTTTAATCAATTATTTGATGCCTGGTCGTGGCAGGGTCTTCTATCTTATTCCTATAAGTCGATTCTTTTGACTGGCGACCGTCTATCTGAGTCGGTGCAGTTTCCGATTGGTTTTGGTTGATGTTCTAGGTCGTGCCGTAAAAGGAGGCCGATGGACTTCTTCTGGATCATGGTGATCTGCATCATACAGAGTAGATGGATCAACTGGAATTGTCCACCCACGTTGGGTAAAAACATCTTTAGGCCACTCGAGGAGAAGTTACTGTAAATGCGTGGCCACGCTCGGAAAGAGATCTATGGTAGATTTTCCGGTCAGACAGTTACTCTCCCTATCTAGAAAACCACTCTAGATATTGTCAATCGCAAGTGCGACCTGAAAGACACCTTGCGTTGAGTGGAAGATGTGATAAAGAGACAAGAGAATTGGTGACGCACACTTGTGTCAGACAAGTGGGAGATTGTTGGAGTAGGTGTCCTCCACAAATAGTGCGCCACATAATAAATCTTATTAAGGAATATAATTGGGATATTTATTGACTATATATATGATTAGTCAGTTGATTAACGTAAATCAATAACGGTTGGCTGACTAGAGTTTGACGTTATTGTCGTTTGACGGCGGTGATCAACTGATCCCTTTCGGTCACACCTAAGGATGAAATCCAATAGTAACTAATTAATTTGTTATACAATACAGTTAATTAGTACATTACATATATTCGATATGTACGCGAGTTAATTGTTAGAAATTGAGTTAAGAACTCAAATTCAATTAAGCTTATTTTTCAATTATGCGATAATTGACTAATAAATTTATATCTTATTTTAAAACGATTAAATAAGATTTAACTTAGTAATTAATCGTTAAATTACTAAATTAGTTGAGGTTTGAGATAGAGGTAATTAGTTAATTATATTTACAAGGAGTTGTAAAATAAATTAACTAAGCATTGTGGGACCCATTATATATTGATATAATGGTAAAAATATTACTTAAAATGTTAAGTACATATTATTTATTTAATTGAGTCATATAATTGTTATATGATCAAATTAACACTTAATTATACAAGATAATTAACCATATGATCACTAAGTATTTGTGAGACAAATATCAAAAATCAAAATGGACCTCACTAGACCAATAGTGGCCGGTTATGATGTAGTTACAAGGGTGATGATTTTGTTCTTATTTTTACTCTTTAGTTACTTATTGAAAGTGACATAACAAGTAGAAATAATCATCATATATACTACAACACTCCACACAAATGCATGTGAACAAATTAAACAAAATAAGAGTCCTTTTTAGGACAAGATCATCCGGCCAAAGTGGATAAAGAATGCACAATGGTTGTTCATTTTTGATCACTTCATTTTGTGCAATTGTCATACTTCTTTCTAAAATACTTCCTCTCACTAAAAACTCTCAAATACTAATATTTACTAAGTATTACTAGTGTAGTAATATAGTCATAATATTAGTAGTGTTATATCTATCTTATTATCTAGTTAATAATAAGGGTAGATTATTTGGGTTAATCTTGGTGCAACTTAGAGGGGATCTTCTACTTTGGAGATTGTTGGTGTTCATCCATATTTGTAGCTCAAGAACAACAAGAAGGAGTTCTTGTTGTGCCCTTATATTTTCCATATCAATGTGAGGAAATTTCTTCTCTTATATAAATGTCTTTATATTTGCATGCATGTTACATAGATCATTATAAACTAAATTAATAAGTAATTTAGTAAATAATTAGAGGAGTCTAATTAAGGTCTATGGACTTTCAGTATTTGCGCGTACGTACCCCTATTATCGTAATAAAAAGAGGGCCATCATCAGAATATTCTGTCGGTTGATCGCCGGTTGCTCTTTTCTTCTCAAAGGCCCTTTAAAAAAGGAAAGAGGCCGAAAGTCACATAAACTTACTTAATAATAATAAATGAAACTTAATATTATGTGCCAAATCATCATCAGTATTATAAACTTACTTAATAATCAACTTCTTAAAGGTCTCGGCTGGTTGTCCATGCAAAGAGTCCAACCAAAATACTTTCTTCGTGGTCGGATTGATCGCTGCTAGCACCCAATGTCTCCTAGAGATCGAGAGACACATCATTATTAACAAGCACAACATGCATCATACCCAAACATATAAAACTGCAATTGTATTTGGAATCGTAATATTAATTATATATTACCCGGCTTCATTATAAGGGGCAAAAATGAGCTTATTGTTTTTCGCCAATTCCCCAGCAATATAATCTACAAGTTCTTCATACGAAAACATCCCGATATGCATAGATAAAACATTTGGGCACATGAATCCCTATTGAGGAAGTGGATTATTGGTCTCGGGGATCACAACCGAGTTCAAGTACCTACATGACGGTTTTAATTCCGATATTAAAAACACTATATCTTAGTCAGAATATTAGAATACTGCATGATTTAATTTATTAAGAAACTTACTTCATCCAACATATAGGTGTTGGACATCAATCTCGTCAAGGCCAGCCCAAACGGCTAGCATTTCCCAATCCAGCATTGCTTGGCGTTCTACCCCTACAATATCATTCTCGAGCGGAATAATTATTAATTGCTCGCTTGCTATGCGTCTCTCAGCCTCCTTATAAAGCTCCAGCATCGCCACCGTTCGTACTTTTTCCATGTAAACGTTCCCATGAAATTTAGTTTGTGATAGACTCCTGACCTCTTTCAGCTTGGGGAAATGATGCGGTGTGCTACCTTTCACAACCTACATGTTGCTAACTAAATTAAGTTGCTCTTTCAATGATGAGGCGATAGTAGAACTTAAAATATAAAGAGAGTTGATTAAATACCTCATCAAGTTGTTGTATTGACGAGGTAGTAGAAAGATTATTGCCTATCGAGTTAGACTTATCCATGTTTTTTGTTACCTACAAAACAAAAATATAACATATAAATTTCACTATTTATGAAGGTGATGAACAAAGACAAAAGGCGGGTTAAATTAGATGTATTTTTCTAACCTCGACTACATTCTGTTGAATTTTACGATCACGAGCCAGGTAAATGTGGCTTTCAGGCCATTGGACAAAACCGTTAACCGCATCTGCTAGAACTTGAAGGTCGTCGCGGACTGGGACGGGCAGTTTCCGGGTTCCATAGCCCTTCGCGACTCCCGCTATCCCCACTTTTGAATGCTTCGGCAAGAGTGGTTCGCCATGAACCAAGATGGTTTCCGCTGAGTCCTTGGGCTTTGGGTATATGAAACCCCGGGCAACACGCACATTCTCTTTGAATGAAGGGTCGGTGAGAAAAACAACTACCCGCTTTTTTGTGGCCTGAAGAATACACATTATTTACTAATTACCAAAATATAATAGATATCATAAATGATCTATATTGAGTATATAATGTAAAGTTAGTTACAAGTATTTATTGTTGGTGGGTAGGCTATTATACTTGAACATGTCTAGACCAGATTTAGCACTGACAGCATATACTAACTTCTTATATTCTACATACCTCCTTATTGTCACCCGTCTTCTCAGCCGGCTCCTCAAGTTGCGTCCCCTTTTCAGAGTTATTTACCTTATAAAATTAATTAACCAATCAAAGGCATGCAATGGCTGCTGGAAAGAACAACTGCAGAGGTTCAAAATGGTTAAGTCGTATTTACCTTATCGGCTTGAGGTATCAAAACCTCAGCAGCATTAGGTACCTCACCCGTCTCCTCAAGTTGCGTCCCCTTTTCCGACTCATTTACCTAATAAAATAAACCAATCAAAGGCATGGCTGCTGGAAAGAACAAATGCAGAAAAAAAAATCATATTTACCTTATCGGCTTAAGGTATTAAAACCTCGACGGCAGTAGGTACCTCACCCATCTTCTCAGCCGTCTCCTCATGTATTGGCAAGGTAGTAGTGTCTGCCTCTTGACAAATCTGTTGCACTACCTCACCCTTTTTAATGACATCCTCCATCATCTTCAATTCTTCTTCGGAAGGCTTGCCTCCAGAATTCATCTTCAGTATCGCGGAGGCCAATAACTGAACTTTAAATGACAATAACAAATAACATGTGAATTTTAAATGACAATAACAAATGGTACCATGTCAGCCTTCCCCTTATTTTTCTTCTTCATATTCGGGCTAGTTGTCGCATAATATTTCGTGACTCCGACATGTAATGGGACGCCCCTCAATCGACCTGGATGCTCGGGACGGCCGATCGCTCTAGCAAGAATGTCGTCACGACCACTCGGAGTGAATTTCTCTTCCGCAACCTCCTTCAGAACATTCTCCTATAATATATTAAATAAACTTAATTTAATTTTTGTTACTAAAATAAATAGATAGTTAGACATACAAGAATTGAACAATAAAGTTATTAAAAACCCTTCTTAATAAAAATAATACTTACTATGTTGGCCAAGACTTCCTGATCATATTCGTTACATGTTCGGGATCCTTTAGGCGTGTGCCCTTCTTTATAAGTTACGTGCCGATTCAAGTCGGTCACACCTTTTGACACCTACACGTTAACTCAAAAAAAATATATGTATACATGTATATCAAGTCCAAGTATGATTAAAAAAATCTAATATATAGATGCTACTTACGAGATTTTCTTCTATCAATCTGTAACCGCCTCGAGAACCATAATATACCCCCCGCTTCTGTGAGATGTTAGCACGATTTCTGGCGCTAATGCTCTTCAAATCATATAAAATCGCAAGTAGATGAGACAATTAGAAAATTATAGATACAAGTAGAGTTTTAGAAAAATGTAACCTGAAACTTTTAGAAAAATGTAACCTGAAACTTTTAGAAAAATGTAACCTTAAGTAGAGTTTTACAAAAATGTAAACATATGACATGGATACTTAACCTGAAACTTTTCAGTAGCTCGTTTCGCCTTATAATTATCCCATTGTTGCTAAGTGATGTTGGGGTACTTTGTCGGTGGGCTCTTATGCATCTGCCCCGTCTCCTTGTCGACATACAGGTGTAATTTGGCAAGGTCACACCTCCACTGCCTTAAGACTGCCGCTGCCTTACGTAATAGATACTTATCATGGCAGTCTGGAATATCGAAAGCTTCCTGCATCATCATCATATATACTAATAAGCGGCTGTCTAATATCATACCTTTATACGAACCTTTATACGGTTTCCTGCCTTATGTAATAGTAACTTATGCAAAATAAAATGGTGTTTAGCTAAAGATATTATCATACCTTTATACGTTTCAAGACTAAGTTCTGCAATGCAGGATTTATATTCCTGAAATTATCTAAATCAATAGGCACAAACTGTTTGGTTGTAACTCCAATCCAAGTGGATAAATGGCTAGCATTTGGACCAGTAGGAACACCTTTCACACTCCATTTTATTTCCATCGGCGTTTTTGCCGCTATAGCTGCAAGGGCTGCAGAGCACTTCGAAGCACCCCTCTCACCAGGCTTATCCCCCTTATCATTGTTTTCTACTCTTTTCGGTTTTTCACCCATGATAATCCTAAGACACTAAGACCTTCAAAAGAAATGAAATAGTAACGGAACAGAGTCATGCATACAGCGATTCTACAACCCTAAGACCTTAAAATGAATGAAATAGTAACTGAACAAATAAAGAGTCATGCAGAGATTCTAAAACTCTAAAAACTTAGAAAGGAATGAAACTAGATGATAAAGAGAACGATAAATAGACAATGAAAACAAAAAGATGAACTTCAATCTTAAAACCCTAAAGACGAAACACAAAAATTACCTGATAAAGAAAATGAGAACAGGGTGATGATAAAGAGAACAGGATGATGATCACGAGTACGAGGAGGATGATGATGATAATAAACAAAAAGATTTGTGTTGTAAACGAGGATGAGTGTAAACGAGGAGGATGATGATGATAATGTACGTGTGTTTAATTTACTCTATAGGATTGTAAATTATTTTTTATTAAGAGAAACTAAAGGGTTTATTAAGAGAAACTATTGACAACGGTTATCCTACAAACCACCGTTGTTATAGAGTAATGACAACGGTTAAAGCACACCCGTTGTAGAAAGTAATAACACTAAGACAATGGTTTATTTATTATAACCCGTTGTTGAAAGTAATAAGAACGGTAAAATTCTAAAACACCGTTTTTATAGATTATGTATATTTTTTTAAATTTTAAAGATACGCGCGCGCGGTATTAAAATTTGAGGCACGAAATAAACTCATTAACTTTGCTCTTAATTAATTTATTTAACTTTGATTGCTCGAAATTGAATTGAATTTATTTTACTTTGCTCTAAATTTTATATTATAGGCGTAAGTTACGTTTAATTATTAGCTCGGACCGGGTTTGGCTTGAGAATCAATTCCAACCGGGTTAGATTCGGCAGGTTTGTAATTAATAACTTTATCGATCGGGTTAGTTATTATTATTAGTTTGGTTCAATTCGGGTCGAAGCGAGGGTCCTTTCGGCTTTCAATTCGTGTCTGTTTCGGGAATGATTATAATTGGGCGGGTCGTCGATAATTTCCGGGTCAAGCGGATGTGGTATATATATATCGAGTCTAGATATAGGGATCCTCGAATCGTGTCATTTTCTTTTTAATTAAGGAACTGGTTATTATAATTATCATGCATCACTAGTTAACCTGAAACTGATCGATCGGGTGGCCAGGCCAGCAGTTACGGATCGGGCAATCCACTATCTAGAGCAAGTAGCTACGTACTTCAGGTCGATCGCTTTTGGGCCGGGTCGGGGGCACGTGTCATTATTAACCTCGTATATATGTACTACTTATTGCAATAATATTGATGATAATATAATATTGATGATATATATATATATAATTAATGATGATGACTTCCGGATCATTAATTAATGCTCGTACTACTTTGCAATAATAACATATTCATCAATGCACATGCAAGTAAGTATTATATATACACGTCAATGTTTCCCAAATTAAATAATGATGATATATATATATATATATATATGGGGACGATCGACTTCGTTCATCCAAGTACGCTAATAAAAGGGACGGATATATTGACGATACGATGCATATATATATATATATATATGCTCAAACTAATTAAAAAGGACGGTTTATTGCTTTTTTACCAGCTATTATATATAATATATATTATATTATTGTGTATGTATGTATGTACATACGTTTTATCAACAAATAAATGGTTAATAATAATAGGCCATATTCCGATCAGGTAGTTAGATTCGTCGGGCCGTTTTTGCATCACAAACCTGAAACTGTCCGACCCAAAATTAATTAGCTAGTATCGGGTTATTTAATTTAATTCGATAGAAATCATCATTTATTATCCGCGTGATGATTATTAAGTATCATTTTCGGGTCGGATCACTTTTAATTATTAAGTATCATTATTAGTATACGTGTGTTACTTCAAAATAACCCTAAACCCCAAACCCTAAACCCTAAACCCTAAACCCTAAACCCTAAACCCTAAACCCTAAACCCTAAACCCTAAACCCTAAACCCTAACCCTAAACCCTAAACCCTAAACCCTAAACCCTAAACCCTAAACCCTAAACCCTAAACCCTAAACCCTAAACCCTAAACCCTAAACCCTTTTTTATATACTTCTATATATATATATATATATATAGTAGATGATCGCTATATATTGATCAAACATCAAAATATTGAACATCATCAATTCAAACACTTTAAACAACATTCTTTCTCATTGATTTCATTAGGAATAACCTAGATTTTATATTAAATTACATTACATTCATCCGACATCAAATAAATAAAGATGTTAAATAATCCGGAACAATTCCGGTAAAGAGTAAAAAGCTTTTCTCACAGTGCCACCAACAATCCGGAACAATATTGATAATATTGATGACTTCCGGATCATTAACCTCGTATTTTGCAATAACAGATTCAATGCCTGCAAGTACACGTCTTGCATGTGGAGATAAGGTAGGACGGGTACAGCTCAACATATCTCTTGCGGCATCCAACCTGCGAGTATAAGGCCGACGTGGGTAGCCAGAGGACGATGATGATGACGATGCTTGGTTGACAAGTCGGACTGCTTCACGCCTCTCAATCCAATAATCCCTTCGATGTTCAATGGATCCTTTAATCAATGGGTGATGATCAGCGGGAACTACGGCAAGAGCCTCCTCCTCATCTGCAATCAATTTTGTAAGGGTCGTCTCATCGTTGGGAAGGTTAATTGCTGCCATTGATGATATTAATTTTAGGATAGTTATGTAATATTTAAAGGAGGGGTTTTGAGGCTGTATTTATAGAGGGGTTATGCTGCCATTGATGATGTTCAATGAATGCTTTAATCAATGCTGGTTCTGCTGTTGTTTATTCACGGGTTTGGACTGCAATATCTTTTAATTAAAAATAATAATATTGAGCAATAACAACGGGTATTGGTACAAAAACCCATTGTTATTACTAACCACAACGGTTTTCGTTACCACAACCGTTGTGATAGGGTTACTGCACATTGCAGTAAATGCATTGACTACATAGGAAATGTAACGTACAACATATTCACACATTTACTCAATCAATAACGTACTGCATGCATGTGAATGTATAGTCGTTTTGGGAACCAATGCATGCATGTGAATCAATGCCTTCATGTGAACCAATGCATGCATGTGAATAAATAACTCCAATAAATAACTCCCTATAAATACAGCCTCAATACAAGCAGGTTATCAACCACATACAAAATTCCCAACTCTAATCAATAACATATTTGCTAAACCATACAAAATTTCCCAGCCTCAATACTAACCTCAACCATACAAAATGTCTGGAACTTTTACTAAACCATATGCTTGCATCATGAAAGAAATGCCTTCTCATATTGAGGGTGACTACGTTGTGTGTAAAAGTTACAAAAAACTCTGTGATACGCTTATTCGAAATGGCTACTTAATCAGGAAGATGTGGCCAAATTATCATCGCAGGTGCTTTACAGGGGAACTCGTTTTCGAGTTTGGGATGTCGGATGCTCATCGTGCGTCCGCATTCAAACTGGCAAGAATGTTTGACAAGGCCGGGCATGGGCGAAAAGATTTTATTGAGAGCACGGACCACCAGTCTGGGTCATATCTATGGGTGGCTTCCGAACATGACCGTTACTGTTGGCCAAATGGGGTCGACCTCGTTGAAGTGACCCAGGTAGAGCAGTGGGAAGGGTTGGCTCTGGCCGAGGCTGACCCGATTGATGCATATGCTCTAGCGGTGGCAGCTATCCGGGAGATTTACCCGGACTCAATTTAATTTGTTGTTGTTGTTTGGTTGTAGTTGTTTGGTTGTTTGGTTGTTGTTGTTTTGGCGCCATTTGTGTGTTGCGCCGTTTGAACTTATTATTTAATAATATTAATGTTGATACGTTAATTTGTTTTTTGACTTAAGTTTAGAAGTAATTAAACTAATTCAATTCAAAGCTATTCAATCGATAAAGCAATATTAGAATTGAATGACATTCAGGAAATGACATTAACAAATTTGCTAATAAACGACATTGAATTGGTGAAAATAATAAACGACATTCAGGAAATGACATTCACAAATTTTAAGAAATAGTTCACAAATTCACAAATTCAAAAATAATAAGGGAGATGATGACAGAAAAATGATCGCTTTGTGATAGAGTTTTTGTGCTGCAGTACAGTCGTATTATTAGTGTTGTGTGTTTCCTTACTACAAATATTGACAACGGTTATCATAAACAAACCGTTGTGATAGAGTAATGACTACGGTTATAGTAGTCTACCCGTTGTAATTAGTAAACACTATGACAACGGTTTATGGTTATTAACCGTTGTTATAATCAATCACAACGAGTATATTTACAACAACCGTTGTTGTTGCTTACCTTTATTTTTTTTTTTAATTATAATTAGATACAACAATATCATAAGCACTATACACTGCAATAATAATCACCAGAAACCAACAAAGACAGCAATATCATAAGCACTATACACAGCAATATCAGCAGAAACCAAAACATGGAGACTGTATAATGAATGACCAAAAGCTAAATAATTTGGGAATCTTCAACAATGACCAAAGCTAACAAAAATTAAAGACAATACACTGAATGCTATAAATTCAGAAAAGAATACTCACTGCAAATAAACCAAACCAAAACTATTAAATCACTTGTCTATTTTTGAAATGTCGCAAAATGTTGCTCGTCCATATCACTGTGTCCTAATGAATGCCCCAGGCCATTTGGACGATGGAAAATTTGTTGCCAAAAGCTTTACTCCTTTGAGGAATAAGCTTATTGAGCTGGGATACTCGGTCAGCAGAATTAAGGCACAATGGGCGCCTTGAGGATTCAAAGGGATACTACTCATTCAGTTTGGAACATCACTTGCAGATGCAGAATCAGCATTTAAGCTTGACAATATGTTTCAACTCAGAGGCCATGGTAAGAGCGACTGGGTTGCTCCGAATAGATCAACAGTCGAACCATACCTCTGGGTAGCCACAGACGAGGACCCCGAGCTTCTGAAGAATACCGTCGACTATTTCCACGTGCCGTATCCGACCATCTTGAATGGTCAGCAGTCGGCCAATTCAGAAATCGTCGATGCCTACAATCAGGTTGTGGCTGTTTTCCAAGCAATGTACACCTAAAAATTCCAAGCAACGTTCTGTGTTAGATGTTGAGTGTCAAGTGTGTGTGTGTCTGTATCAGCCTATTATAATAGCAGTGTAATGGGATGGGAGGGCGTCTGATCATGTATGATGGCCGGGAGGGCCTGTGTGTATGTATCAGCCTATCATAATAGCAGTGTAATGGGGTTTTAGGGCCTGTGGTCTTGTATCAGCCTATCATAATAGATGTTGATCGAGTGTCAAGTATGTGTGTCTTTATCCGCTATGGTTGTAAGATTTCCGCTATGGTTCCTAAATGCAAATCTGTTCGAGCTAATAAAGTATCAGTGCTTTACGTTTGTTATTACTATGCCGTTCCTAAGTTATTTATAAAAAATCAGAAAGATAGTTATTTAAAAAAATAACAGAAACTAAAAAAAAAAAACAAATATATAAGCTAATACCTCACATTATTAACCACCTCAGGATCGGGGACGTTTCTTGCCCGACATAGTTTCTTCGTTAACCCAAATACCTTCACCATGATCATCACTCATATAGATGCTTTCAATGTTATCATGATCATTGTCAACATTGTCGAAATAAGATACAGTGGAAGAGTGATCCATTCCCTCAAACACGACATCCTGATCATTATCCCCACCATTATCGGGTGCACCCCGTCTACTCCTTATAGATAGTACAATAGACCACTTCTTATCCATAGGATCGGTGACATAGAACACTTGTTTAGCTTGGATGCCATTATGAAAGGATCATCCTTATTATTGTCAACCTTATCCAAATTAACCAACGTAAATCCCATTTTATCCTTTCGAACACAATTGTTGTTGTTATCAACCCAGTTACATCGAAACAGAGGTATTGTGAAATCAATGTAATCTAATACCAATATTTCTTGAATAACACCATAATAAAGGCATTTTCCCTAAATAGGGTTTTTATCTTTTGAAGTAGCAAAGTGCATTGCCTCAAATTCAGAACTCACACCACTTTTTTGCATTGTGCTCAACTCATCTTGCTCGCGGGTGTAAAAAGTATAACCATTAATAGCAAAACCGCTGAAAAAAGTGGCCCTGGCATTTGGACCTAACCCAAGACGTAGTAACCTAGGAGAGATGTCATCACCATACAAATTCTTATACTCCAAGACAACATTCCTAAACCACTCTCCAACTGTCTTCTTATGCTCGTTTGCAATCCACATCTCGCTCTTGTTTGGGTGATCGTATTTGAGCTCATCTTTGTGTTGTTGAATATAAGGTTGCACCTCATCTTCGTTGTTTAGCACATACGTATGTGCTAAATGTAACATGTCACGTGACACAATTTTTTCAACCCGGCCCCTAATACCTTTTCCGGTCATCCAGTCACTATGACGATTCTTTGGAACGCCAATTAACTCCTCAGGGGAGAGATGAGCTTAACAATATGCAAGAGCTTCGTCTAATATAGCACGTTCAGCAATACAACCTTCTGGACGATACCGATTAGATGTATAGTCCTTGTAGACTTTCATCAATCTTTCGAAAGGATACTAGTATCTCAAGTACACGGGCCCAAGGTACAAAATCTCCCTAACCAAGTGAGTGGTCAGGTGAATCATGATAGTGAAGAAAGAGGGTGGAAAATACATTTCAAAATGACAAAGAGAGGTGACAACGAGGTCCTGCAATGAATCCGCATCCTCGGGATCGATGACTTTATCGC